>CBVK0100527075.1:0-11988 GCA_900067695.1 Picea abies
AGTCATGGGTGACTTCATTTTCATGAGCTTATGCTCCTGCATCACTTTCCTAGATGAAGCCATTAGGATAAAAAAATGGGTCACCATTGGAGGGGAATTTGACCATAATCACATTAGCTTCTAAGGGTAATGCGCTCTAAGTTAAGCCTCACTTGGGTTGCATGAAGCTTTTGTGTCATTGTACTATAATATATTTATTATTTGTGATCAATGAGAACTCGATTGCTCTATTATTATCTTATCTTTTATTCTTCTTAATTGTTATTGTATTACTTTTCAATTAGATTTTGGATCTTGTAGGTGTGCAACAATTTCTACATGGTATCAAAGCTAGCTTGAATCTAAGGAGTGTGCAACAATTTCTACATGGTATCAAAGCTAGCTTGAATCTAAGGAGGCGTATACAGTTTTTTGCACTAGGTGGAAGACACAACAAAGAGAATAGAAGATAAAATGGATCAACCCTAGAAAATAATCCTCACTCCATTAAACTACTATGAATGGAAGATACATGTAGTTATTTCTTGTGGAGTAAAGGATTACAATGGGAACAGAGACTGAACCCAATTTTGTAATGGATAAAGAAAAATGGTTTAACATGATGGATGAGGACTTTGGGTTGTTGTGCCTCTTGATTTATCCTGACCTTCTATTCCATATCAAATATTCTACTACTCCGAAAGAATTTTGAACCACGTTGAAAAGACTTTTCGAGAAGCAGGATGCACTTTGAGGTCATCAACTGGAGAATGAGCTCATTGCTTTGAGCCTGGGTAACTTCGACACTATTCAGGACTTCTTCACAAAAGTCAAATCATTATTGTCGCAGCTCAAGCTATGTGGTATATAAAAGAAAGAAGAGCATATCTTTATTTCCATTCTATCAAAATTAGGTCATGAATACTCAATGTTTGTCTCTACTTTTCATGCTACAAAACTAGTAATGGGAGCTGCTTGGGATATGCCTCCCATGGATGCTTTTGTTAAGTACCTCACTCGTGAGAAAGATAAAATTGTATAAATGGGTGCCCTCAAGTTCTCAAAGGCACATGCACTTGCCTCAAATGAGAAGTATAGTAGCAAATTCAAACAAAAAATAAAAGGTAAGAAAGACCTGGATCCGAAAAAGGACAAAAATCCCAAATCAACTAAGGAGACCTCCAACCCTAGGGGGGGGGGGGGGGGATCAAAGAAGGACAAGGTGAATTGTGGTTACTAGAATATAGGTTTTCATTTATAACATACATGCATGAATAAAATAATTGATTATATGGCACATACTCTTCAACAGGACAGTCTTGGTGGGCACGTACTCTTCAACGAAACAATCTTGGTGGGCACATACTCTTCAACGAAACAATCTTGGTGGGAACATACTCTTCAAAAGAACAATCTTGGTGGGAACATACCAAAAAATGATAGGAAGAAGGATGTTGACAAGTTCCTTGATGATAGAGGAAATGATTTAGTTATTGTTTCTTCATCATAAGCACATGGATTCTTGATTCAAGAGCCTCTAATCATATGACCTCAACACATGATTCCTTCACTTCTTTGGACCCATGCACGGGTCCTTCAATTTTAATGGGAGATGATACACTTGTTCAAGTATGTGGGAAATCTAGAATTGATTTAGAACATGGACATTTTAGGAATGTGATGCATGCACCCTTGTTGTCCATCAAATCAATTTTCATATATCATATCACACATTTAAGTAATAGAAAGCGAGTGGAGAACACTCCAGATTCAATATTGATTTTAGAGATTTATGATGGATCAAAGGTTGCAGTTGCGGTAGCAGATCACTAGTCCAATTTGTATGTTTTTTCCCATTTCATTCTTAAATATCCTTTTGTTGTACTACTAAAATATGCTAATGAATTCATTAGGTTATTGAATTATATATTAGGTCACCTCAATTACTGTTTCTTGCAACAACTTAGCAAGCATGGTATGGTGGAAGTTTGTTGGACATAAAATTTTCTAATGGAGTTTGTTAGGGCTGCATAATGGAGGGCCTCTTCACCCATTGATCTTGTTCATAGTTACATCATCAGCCCATTCCCTCACCCATCCATGAGCAGTGCCAAGTATGTGTTGACATTTATTTATTATTGGTCAAGGTACACCTAGATATATTCTCTCAAGAAAAAATATGAAGTGTTTGAGTATCTCAAAGACTTCAAAGCACTTGTAGAGAAGCATCCAGGGAAGGGGATCAATATTCTGTATACAGATAACGAGAGGGGGGGGAGTATGTGAACAAATGTCCAACATCTATGTGTAGAAGAAGGTATATTATTGGTCAAGGTACACCTAGATATATTCTCTCAAGAAAAAATATGAAGTGTTTGAGTATCTCAAAGACTTCAAAGCACTTGCGGAGAAGCAGTTAGAGAAGGGGATAAAGATCATGTACAAATAACATGGGGGAGTATGTGGACAAGGATTTCCAACATATATGTGCAAAAGTAGGTATTGATTTGTAACATACAACGCCATATACTCCACCTCATAATGTGGTTGTTGAGCATAATAATAGATCTTTGAAGGAGATGGCCAATTGCATGCCACAATCCAAATCCCTTGCTCCCAAGTTATAAGATGAAGCTATTAGTTGTGAAGCCTACATAAAAAACAAATTTCTTCATAAATATTTGAAGGGAGTCACTCCATTAAAGGATTGGAGCGATAAAAAACTGGAAGTCACTCAATTTCGGGTATTTGGATATCTTGCATGGGCACACATACTTTCACAGAGGAAGGATTTGGAACCCATAATTAAAGAGAAGATATTTTTGGGTTATCTTGATGGTTTCAAGGGGTACATATTTTTGAATCCTTTCATTAAAAATACTTTCATTGAAAGAAGTGTTCAATTTGAAGAAGGAATCGTACATGAAATTGAAGAAAACCCTATTGCAGATGTACCAATTATTGTTGATCCAAATCAATTGAAGAAAACCCTATTGCAGATGTACCAATTATTGTTGATCCAAATCTCACCGATGGCTCTTCACATGAGGATGAAATTTCAGATTTAGATGATGGGGAAGAAAGTGACATTGATGAATAGGTTATTGCAGATATGACACCTAGACTAGTTTGGGCACAATAGACACTTCAAGCAATAGGTGATCTAGTTGGTGATTCAGTTGATCTATGGAGGAATCACTCATAGTTTCAGGGTGCTCTAAAATCACTAACTGTTATAAAGCCTTTGATTCCTCTCCATTGTTACATGGTCATTGATTAAGATCCATTGTCTTAGGTAGAGGTTGTAGTAAATCCATATTGGGAGGCTTCCATGGAGGAGTATCGGTATTTCATGAAGAACCAAACTTGGGATTTGGTTTCCCTGCCTCTTGGTAGGAAACTTGTGTAATGCAAATAGATTTATCAGAGAATGATGGTAGTATATGGACTTTTCAGTAAGTAAAAATATCAATTTGCAACTAAGGTATTCTCACAGGTTTAGGGGATAAACTACAACAATACCTTTGCACTAATTGCAAAGATGGATTCTATCAAGCTAGTTATCCCCATTGCAATAACTAGACATTGGGAGGTTCACCACATGGATGTGAAAAGTGCATTTATTCACAAAGACCTTGAGGAGGATATCTATATGAAGAAACCATAGGGGTATGTCTAGGACTCTTTTCTTGTTTTCAAATTGAGGAAATCTATGTATGGCCTCAAGTAGGCACCTGAAGCTTGGTATGAACCCAAAGCTTGGAATGCAAATATGGATTATTTCGTGTTGTCGTAAGGTTTTCCTCTTTGTAATTCCAATCCTAATTTTTATATTGCTTCAATAAAATATTCATTGCATAATAGGTTTTCTATTATTGATATGGGATCATTGCACTATTTTATTGGTCTTGAAATCAACCAGTCTAAGTATGTCCAAGATCTAAGATGGCACAACCTAAGTATGCCCATGATCAAGATGGCACATTCTGAGTATGCCCAGAATATACTCATTGGTTTAAAGATGACAAATTGAAAATCCGGTGCATCACCATCTCTTTCCATAGTTAATCTTATGGATGGTGCTACCACACCTTTGGTAAACAATACCAAGTACATACAATTGGTTGGGAGTTTATTGTATCTCACCCACTATAGACTCGACATCTCCTATGTGGTTGGGGTAGTTTTTAGGTACATGCAGGAGCCTCATGAGCTATACTGGAAATCTTCCAAGATGATTCTTAGGTATGTTAAGGGTATTCCTATTTTTGGTATTCATTATGCAATAGAAATTGTACATTGGATCTTGTTGGCTATACAGATTTTGATTGGACTAGCGATGGCACAAATCTCAATTCCACCTCCATTTATGTTTTTAGTTTTGTCTCATGTCCTATGTGTTGGTCAAGCAAGAATTAGTCCACTATTACATTATCATCCACAGAGGCTGAGTACAAAGGTGCAGTGAATGAAGCAACCCAAGCCATTTGCTTGCAACATATTCATACATAGTTTGGTATCTCGTTTGACCATTTAAATGTCATATGGTGTGCCAATCAAAGTGTTATACAAGTAACCATAGATCCATTTCAAAGACATAGGACCAAACACATAGAGATTAACATGCACTACATTAGAGTGATTATTCATGACAGGGACATTGCTCTACTATATTGTCCGTCGACAACATAGGTTACAAACATATTCACCAAGTCCTTCATCGAGTAAAAGATCAGAGATTCGTGAGCACACTTGGGAGTGGTGGAGAGTTCAAAGGAGAATGCATAGTCTACTCTACATCATCCTCCTTTTTGTTGGGAGGGGGGGTCCCACAAGGTTTTCCCTTTTCCCTCACTTTACGAGGATTTTTTTATTGTACTTGGGTACCTAACATGGCATCATTTTGGTCGGGACCCAATTTGTGCATATTTTCACCTAAGTTAGGCTTGGGGGAGGGGGTGTTAGAGCATAATTTTCTCATCTCATAAGCATTTTATCTCTCCTATAACACACTAGATCTCATCTCCTTGATTCTAGGGGTTCTATTTAGGGAAAATTTGACTTTTTGAGGCATGAGAGTGCTTGAACCCTACCACCTATAAATCAAAATCCACCTAGCATGTCCATGTCATTCTACTAATCCACATCATCTATATGGTTCTACATCATTTTTTAGGGTTTTTCTCTAAAATTTAAAATATATATTTAATTATATATTTTTCTTCCATTTTTCAAACCACCACCATGAGTTTTCACATATGGTTCCTCCAATTCAACTCATCGAACAAAATTTTCAACCCATCACTTACCAAAATTTTCGCCATTGCATATAATTAGACCTCTATGACTCATCCAAAATTGGGGATTTTGCCAATTTCATGAATTTCCCAAATTCTTAAACATAATCACTATGTAAATCCATAATTTATATCATTAACACTTCCATGCCTTCCATATTCTTTCTAAAGACATTGTTTGTGCATTTCAAAACCATGAAAACTCATGACCCTGTATACCTTTCTTTATTGACATTTTGTCAATCATATGGTATGTAACAAAATTTTCCCCAATTTTCACAAAACTAATTTAAATTTGGCGATTCTCTCTATTACACCTCCATAAGTAGTCCAATTACTCTGGAATCATTACAATTGGGTAAATGAAGCACTCAATTTAACATTTGCAGGCTTCAAATACTATTTTCCCCAATTATTCTCCATGAGGCATTTAGTCAAACACTTGACATGAAAATTGCAATTTAGCACATGGTGATACCCTAACTTCGTATCAATGTTACTAATAAACATGGGGCACTTGATTCGTTTGATAAAATCATCAATATAGAGGATTAGATATCAGTTATTGACTTTGATTTTGTCTAGAGATCTGTAATAAGTCATGATGCCTGATTTTTCTTCTGGTGCCTTTTTTTCATTCATTCATTCATTTATTTTTTAAAACACCTACAGGTCGTCGTTATTTTGACGTCCATAACGTCGCTCCCATGGCGTCCACGTCGTTGATATATAGCTTACCTGTCAGTCAACCAACGTTACAGTCCATCGATCTTCTGACGTATATAGCATCACTCCCATGGCATTCACGTCGCAAGCGAGATTTCATACATGTCAGAAATCCCATGGCATTCACGTCGCAAGTGATATTGCATACACGTCAGAATACCAACGTTAATGGCCGTCGGTATTGCGACATTTCGAGTGTCGTTGCCATGGCGTCCACGTAACAGAGACTGATGAAATGGGTTGTTGGAATTACGATGTCTCTGGCGTCGTTGTAGCGACGTCTGTATGGGGTTTGGAAAGTAAAATCAAAGACGACACTTGTCCGCATCAAATGTCGCAACAAAGACGATATCTATGGCACCGAAAAAGTGACGTCATATGAAATGATGTTTGAGGGGGTTCGTTGTTTATCGTTCTCCCAGAAATATAAAGTGGCAATTGCTACGAATGCGCCATCAAAATTTAACCCAAATATACTAATGCATTCAAATATCTTAAAAAAAATCAAACAATTTAAAAAAAAAATGAAAATCTAAAAATAATTAATTTCTATCAAAATCATATATATAAGAAATAATAAAAATAATTGTTATGCTTATATATCCTAAAACTAGTTAAAAAGTAAAACATTGAATCCAAATTCAACATTATGGTTCTATATCCTAAGAGCACTTGAAAAGTGGATCTAAAGCATTAAAATCAAAATTATATATGGTTCCGTATTAAGAAGTCATTCAACAAACTTCATTGGAGCATTTGCATAAACCACTCAACAGCAAAGAAGTAATCATCTCATGGAAGGGATAGAAAAAGAAGAAGTTCAGATTTTATTATCTCATACAAGAAGGTATTTATATCAATTAAAAAAAAAAGTCAAAATAAAAGGTATGAACAATATTTGAAATACTAAAAGCATCCAACATAATGTCGGATGGAAGGGATAAAAAAGAAAAAGTTCATATTTTATTATCTCATCCAAGAAGGTATTATATCAATTAAAAAGTCAAAATAAAAGGTATGGACAATCTTTGAAATACTAAGCATCAAACATAACGTGGGAGGGAAAGCTAATATTATTTTATATTATTCATCAAATGTGGTTAATAAAATTGTGAAAGTACATTATAATGATCGACACTCAATATATTATAGAAAATAAATTATATTTTTTATACCATTAATTAAGAATGATTAATGTGATTGTGAAAAAGCATCTTAATACTCCATCTATGTAGCGGAGGACAAGACTCGTCTCCTATCTTAAAAATCAAAACTAACAAATAAGTAAACGAAATAAATAAATATAAACAAATAAATATAAACAAAGTACATAAACATAATACATAATAAAATGACAAGTAACATAAAATGTAAACCTAAAAAGCTACTCAAGTACACATTCAAAGATCTTACAATTGTTTATCAAAAGATTAAGAATTGTTTATCGACACTCAATATATTATAGAAAAATAAATTATATTTTTTATACCACTAATCAAGAATGATTAATGTGATTGTGAAAATGCATCTCAATACTCCATCTATGTACTGGAGGACAAGACTCACCTCCCATCTTAAAAATCAAAACTAACAAATAAGTAAACGAAATAAATAAATACAAACAAAGTACATAAACATAATACATAATAAAATGACAAGTAACATAAAATGTAAACCTAAAAAAGCTACTCAAGTACACATTCAAAGATCTTAGAATTGTTTATCAAAAGAAAGAGAAGCAGATGGAGAGGTGTATCCAAGCTGGAGAGCACAACACTCAGCAATGAAAAGTGGGGATTTTTTATTAGGCAACATTTTTCAATGAAAAGTAGAAACTTTTGTGATGTCCTGATGTTTGAGCAATGAGGAATATCCTCAAACTAGTGGATAAATTGATCTATTCTTGTGCTCTAGGGATTCTCTAAGGGGCCAGATTGAGGTTGGAACAATGTATTTATTAACATCCAAGGTTAAGATGAGGAAAAAATTGATATGCTCACTCAAGCATGAAGTGTGAAGTACTAATTGAGAGAAGTTTGTTTATCACGTTGACCCCTCCTACCAAGTTCAACAAGTTTTAAATTTATCAATAGACAATGCACTTTTTGACTTCCCTCTATGTTGGTCAATTATAATCAAGATAGATCCCTTCTACGTGGGTTCTCATGAAAAATGTGAAAAAAATAAGTGATGATTTGATTTTTGTAACTGAGAGTTTTTATCTTGAGTGCGAGAAATCTATACTAGAGAAGGGTGATCTCCCAAACAAAGAGAATGGGGGGCCTTTGACACAAATCTTGGAAGAAGGAAAGGTTACCAAAAAACATGCACTTCAAATATATATTTGTCCTTGAACAAAGTGCAAACCTAAGGAAACACAAGAATGTTTCCCACTGTCACCACAACAATTGTTCCTCTCACTTTAGACTAGTCCTTTTGCAGCACAAGGAGGAAAATCTTTGAATAAAACCACTAATCCATTATTAAATGCAGATATGAAAATAAGATTAGTAGGGTATGGATTTTTTAGGGTTTTTATAGTAAGAACGTGGAACTCAAGAGAACATGTGCCTTATACTTTGAACGATGGACTCAAGCTAGAAAAATGACAAAAATACTTGGAGTGGAATGAAGAACATTAATAACACAATTAGCAATGTTACTCACTAACAAGATCAATGCAATGAATATGCAAAGATTGAATGACATGCTCATAACCACACAACTTCACATCCAATAAACATCATCAAGTGTGCCATTTAACCATCAATGCAAAGAGAACAATGGGACAACCTTCAAAATGAATGAGCATCCAACAATTTTTTTATTGACAAATTAAATTACATCAAGAGATCAAGGAGACCAAATAGGTCATAGCCAAGCCTCTTCCTCAATGCAAAAATGATCCAAAATAGCTTTGGATAAGAGGATTACACCAACATATCCACAATGGTATACTTATATATCCACTTGGACTACATAGTTTTTCCTTGAAAAAAGATGGAAGGACAAATCTGTCTGTTTTGTTGGTCTATTCCCACTCTAAGATGGAAATTTCTAGTGATGTACACCTATGCTCGGATGACCAAATTGAGTACTTCTTTTTGGATTCTTATATTGTGATGGTTTGAATCCATTCTTATGAAATCATGATTTATCCTTTTTCTTCCAATCCTTAAGAGGCTGATGCCTATGCCTGGATAAGTCATAGACACACTTATCCTTCCTAATGGTATCTTTCAAGGTCTTAGGCTTATCGAATTTGATTATGTCATGATAGGACTGTGGAAATCCGTTGAGGAAACGTTGTACCCTCACTTTTTTATCCTTTAAGTAAGGCACATACCTCAAAAACTCCAAGCGTCTATTGGAATATGCATCCATGGTAAGTTGTCCTAACTTATGCTCATGGAATTATTTGATCTTGTCATCAAAGTATTTCTCTGATAAGTATCCCTTCCTGAAATATTTCTCAAACTGCTTCCATGTCAATTTTTTTCTTGTAATCCCTTAACTTCCTTGAGGTCCTCCCACCATATGGAAGCTCCTCCATTCATATTGAAAATGGCTATTTTTTACTTTTTATTTTCTGAGTAATTATGCACTCGAAAATACTTCTTTAAATCCTATCATCCAAGATTTGGTCTCTTCTCCTTTCTTGATTTCTCCATCAAAGGTAGGTGGCTTAGCCTTTTTGAATTCTTCTGTCAAGGAACTCTATGAATGTCTCTTATTTTTCTTCTTGGGAACACTTGAACCCGTGTCACTACTAGACAATTCCTTTGAAGTGGTATTCCTACTAGGTGACCTTGTAGAAGTATCCCCACTAGTTATGTTCCTTTTAGTATCTCAATGCCTTTTCTTGGAAGATCTTCTTCCTTCATTACTATGAGCTAACCCATACTTCTAGTCATATGAAGGGATTTTAAATTTCTTTGACTGATGTAATCCTGCATTACTGGTGACTAGACCTTGTTGTAATTGATTTTGAATCTCAGATAGACTCTGCAGTAATACTAGATTTAATTATATCTGTTATGCATGAGCTCTCATGAGCCTTTCATTTTCTTCCTTTAGACTTCTTATTGTGCTACCAAATCTAGAGGGGTCTCTTTGGCCCTCTTTCCATAAAAATATTCATCTCTGAAATAAGAGGTCTCTTCCATGCTGACTCACACCATTCAATTTTCAATATCACCTATGTGTTGAAACAACAAGAGCCTACGCCACCCCTCCTCATCATAGATTTTGGGCGTGTGAAATCATTTTAGATTTTATCGATTTGATGGAGGAAATACACCTCATGACGTGGGTGATGACTCACGCATGTTGGGAGTGAAAATTAAGTGTGCCATCCTTGGCCAAGGTATGGAAGCATAATTTGAGGTAGAACTTGGAAGCTCATAATCTAAGGAAAGGAGATATAAAACTGCGCTACATAGAGGGAATTAACAGGAAAATGGATATGGCAAGGCATCGGGTAGGGGTAGCAAGGTGGAGATAGGAGTTATGAGGACAAGAAAGAGACGTGTTGGTCCAGTCAATTTAGACCTTACAAATTAGAGTCCAAAGAATATCCACTTAATGGCTCACATCGATGGAAATCCTAGCCGAGCAAAGACATGAACAACACCAATTACAAGATGAATGTGTTGTCATTCACTCTGAAGTAGAAGAATTTTGAAACAAACCAGGAACTTTGCCACCAGAGCGCTCCAACACAGTTCTTTCAAAGGAAACCTCCTCTCCCAATCCGAGACCGGATATTCCTAACCTTAACTTATCGCCAGAAAAAAAACTGAAGAAGTGCCAGGCAAGAATTATACTCCCAGCTAGTTAATTTTCTCATGTTTTGTTTTTTCATCTTGTTGTTAGGCATATGTTTTAGACTATACTTCGGGAAACAATTTGAAATATTGTATAAGCTTCATACATACTTGGAATTTGGGTGTATCTGAGTAAAATATTAGCCTGTTTTTCCCATGTTTGTAAAGGATACTTTTGATATTTTCTATCAGACTCTCTCTTCTGCTATTTCTGGCAGGTATTTTAACAAAAATTTCCCCAGTTTCTTTGAGAAGATGAAAAAACTATGCAATATTAGAGGCACATTCAACAAATTGTGAGAAAGTTTATATTAATTTAGACTAGTAGAAAAATGTGGCTAATAGGACTTTGAAAATACATCATAATACTCCATCTATGTTGCATAAAGAAGACTTTGCCTCCCATTTTTAAAGTAAAAAGCTAATAAATAAACAAATCAAGTTAATAAGAACATAAACATGTTCCTTTTAGTGCCAATCCCTGCATTTATATTGTATTGTTAATGTTGTAGGAGAACAATTAAAGACCTTGCTATTAATATATTCTTAGTATTATAGAAGAAATAATTGAAGGCTTTGCTATTGTTAAATCAAGGTTAAGACAAGAACCTTGTTGCATGGCAAAATATTAGTTTCCATTGCTCTTTTTAGATTCATTGGTTATGCAAGGGATCTTGGTTTGGTTTTAAAAGTATTTTTGGTGTACTTCATATAACACAATAATTTATGAAGTGTGTTATGTTTAGATACTACTAATGCATAATAATGCATGCTTTGTAGGGCATTTCATTAATTTTTTTCAGCAATGCATGTTGTGTACTATCTTTCATTATGTTTGAAAAAACAAAAACGTCAACAAAAATAATTGATCATTTTTATATGCAAAGAGTGAGTTGCAGATTTATCTTAGTGGACAAAATCTAGCTTTGGAGAGCAACCTATCACTGTGAATGATGCACAATGCATGTATTAAAATCTATTGGATCTAAGAACAAAATAAAACACATGCTATTGAGAGGGTCCTACTTTGGTTGAAGCATGTTGCTCAAAGGATAAAGCCCCCAAAAAATGTAGGCAAAGGGAATAAAACCTTGAGTCTCCTCTAAGTTATTACTCTTCAACAAAATTTAATGTCCTATTTTACAAAACTTACTTGAAAG
>CBVK0100527076.1:0-11987 GCA_900067695.1 Picea abies
GGTATAATTACAACTAATGGCCTAAAGCCAACATAAATAAAATAAAATTAATAATATAATATGTTCCAATTAAGGGGTAATGAGAGAATATTAGGGCTTAACAAGGTTCAAAAATTAAAAGAGAGAAATATAAGTAAAGCAAAGTGGGAAATGGACGAGTCAAGGGAAGAATTAAAAAATAAAGATGAAGAATATGTATATTATGAAACCATGATAAAAAAAACTATTGGATGAGGTTAAAGAGATTCAAAGAAGAAACAAAGCATTGTCAAAATCAAGAAAAGGAAAGGATATTATATGAAGAAACTACCAAAATAATTGAAGATGAAATTTATAATAAGGTTGAGGAACCCTTAAATATCGATGAGGTAAAATCTAAAAATCAATCTATAATTGAAGAAGGTCATTAGAATTTGATAGATGGGATCACATTGCAGCTTCAAAAGGAGAAAAAGACAATATTCAAGGTCACTAAACAATTATTGAAGAATTTGAACTTCATCTAGAGAATGTACATGTTAAATACGATGGCATTATCTCCGAGGATAGAGTAATCAAAGACCAATAAAAGAGGATAAATGATACCATTGTATCTAAAAATAATATAGATTAAATGCATGTGCATAGTGAAGGAAAACCATGAAATTTGAAACCATATTGACACCCTCATTACCAAGAAAGATTTCAAGGAAGACAAGAAGGTCGATATCAACATTATCAAGGAAGACGATGGAATACTTGTCAACATTCATGGAACAAGGAATCACAAAACCACTCTTCAAAAATTTATTATAAGAGACCAACAACCATTACAAACTACAGAAGTTACAACAATAATATATGGAATGAAAGGAAAGAAAAGTATGTAGAAAATAGCCACCAAGGATAAAGACCAAAAATAATTGATTTTGTATGGATGAATCATCATCAATGGAATGAAGAAAGAGAGAACATAAGAGACTCATATTACTTGGTTTCATCACGTGCGAAGCCTTTACTTGCAAATCTTTAAGGACACAAAGTTTTGAAGGATATTACTATGTTATGACCCAAGGGGGGCATGTATGGGGTTAAATGTATACGATATGACCCCAAGGGGGGGAATATATGGGTATACATGTATATGTAATGTGTAAATGTATCTCTAATAGGGTTGTCCTAATAGTAGAAAGGCCTCATGTGTAGTGTGTGAATAGGTATATATAGGGATCAAGTATTCATTATTGAGACATGTGAATTGTGATTTATGAATGTATTTGGATAATTGGAGGAGGTTATCCTATTCTTTAAGGAGTTATTGCATAACTCATCTCTCTTATATGTATTAGAGTTGTGATCCACACTCACATTGGTCTACATGGTGTGTAATTATGATTTATTCTAATATCTTAAGTAAATGGTACATAACAAAATTGTTGAGGTGATGAAACTCTTGTGCACTTTGGACTATGGATCTCATCTAAACTAGTAGTTTCTAGCATCTAATTGAATTGTACCAATGACCAACGAAAATGGATGTTGACCAAAAATTGGTCATCTATATTTTCCCCCTCTTGGAATGATAAAAAAATTTATATCAGAAGACAAATGTTTTTGAAATCTTATAAGTTTATTGCATAGCCCTTAGTATGAGCTTCTCCACTCATTTTGTGGAATTAGAATCTAAGTCTCTACGACCAAGATATGCATAATTTTGTCTAGAAGTTCATTAAAAAAGATATTACAAAATGAAATCTAAAGAATTTTTCTAATTGTCATGTTCTCCTCTCCTACCCATTCCTTTCACCTCTCTTCATGATCTCATTCTATACTTAGTCATTTTCCCCATTGCCTCATTACTCTCATGTTTTCCCTCATACTTAACCATTTTCTCTCTTCCACTCAACTCTATTACTACATTTTCTATACTTAACCATTTTTTCCCTATTTCATTCCTTATTCCCCTTTCATTAATTAACCTTTTACACACTCACATTCTTTTTTCGTTTTCTTTTATTTACTTTTTCCATGTTCAATTCCATTATATATCATTTTCCATTTCTTTTTTCTTTTTTCCCTTTTCCTTTTTTCTTTTCCCATATGTCATATTTCATTTCATTTCTCATTTCCATATTAACCATATTTCACATATTTCTATTATATACTTTCCAATCACTTAGTTATATTTATTATTATTTACCTCATCTCCCATTTTTTTTATTTACTTTTTCCATTTTCAATTCCATTATATATCTTTTTCCATTTCCTTTTTCTTATTTCCCTTTCCTTTTTTTCTTTTCCCATATGTTATATTTCATTTCATTTTTCCTTTCCATATTAACCATATTTCTTTCCATATTTCACATATCTCTATTATATACTTTCCAAGCACTTAGTTATATTTATTATTATTTACCTCATCTCCACCATTTGGGGGTTCACTTCATATACTATGTACCCATATTATTTTTATAATTTTTCTCTTATCCTAAGTTATATGGGCACATATCCAAGTGACACATGGAATATCATTTTCCATTTCCTTTTTCTTATTTCCCTTTTCCTTTTTTCTTTTCTCATATTTCATTTCATTTTTCGTTTCCATATTAACCATATTTCTTTCCATATTTCACATATTTCTATTATATACTTTCCAAGCACTTAGTTATATTTATTATTATTTACCTCATTTCTCATTTTTTTAATTTATGTTTTCCATTTTCAATTCCATTATATATCTTTTTCCATTTCCTTTTTCTTATTTCACTTTCTCTTTTTTCTTTTCCCATATGCCATATTTCATTTCATTTTTCTTTTCCATATTAACCATATTTCTTTCCATATTTCACATATTTCTATTATATACTTTACAATCACTTAGTTATATTTATTATTATTTACCTCATCTCCACCACTTGGGGGGTTCACTTCATATACTATATACTATGTACCCATATTATTTTTATAATTTTTCTCTTATCCTAAACTATTTGGGCACATCTCCAAGTGACACATGGAATATCATTTTCCATTTCCTTTTTCTTATTTCCATTTTCCTTTTTTCTTTTCCCATATGTCATATTTCATTTTATTTTTCTTTTCCATATTAACCATATTTATTTCCATATTTCTATTATATACTTTCCAAGCACTTAGTTATATTTATTATTATTTATCTCATCTCCACCACTCGACGGGTTCACTTCATATACTATATACTATGTACCCATATTATTTTTATAGTTTTTCTCTTATCCTAAGTTATATGGGAACATCTCCAAGTGACACATGGAAGAAACATGGTAGCTAAGCATTGGTGACACATGGACTAAAGTGAAATCATGACACATGGTAACCAATCGGGTGGTGACATGTGGAAGCTCATGGTGACCTATCACACAGGTACACAAGGAAAATATGTGGATGATGACTAGGATATTATGAGGATGCCACTGAGAATTAACTGGGAGTGAGGTGGATGATGAATGATTGTTCACAATATTAATTAATTAATCAATTTTCTAAGGGATTGAATACTTAAATCTCTATAGTCTTCTCTCCTTTGTTTCTTATTAAGTGTATGTTACATTCTTCAATATATACACTTAGAATTCCAAAATCCTATGCATGTGAGATAGTGTTTTGAAGGGAAAGTTGAAATTTTAACAAAGGAGGTCGAAATTCAATCCAAGGGTCATGATTTCCCCATCAAACTTAATCTACGGTTGTTGATTCACAATTTTGCAGAGGGCATAACTTGAGCTCCTGGTGTGCAAATTTTATACCATTGGAAAGGTATTTCGATGATGAAGATGATGGTACAACATTCAAGGACCGAAAGTGTCTATAATTATCTATAAAATTGAAATATTAGTCAACTTCATTTTTGATGGATCTGTTTGACAACTCAACTTCACAAGCTCATATCTTGAGATCTGGGAGTCAAATTTGGACAAAATTCATATCGTTTCATGTTGGACTTTTTCTTCTTCTACATTGATTTCTCATGGTTTCATGTTGTTATTTTTGAACCAATCATGGGGTTGAGTCTTCATTGTTCTTTTTGTATTCTTAAAAAGACTTTTATTATATGGTAATGGAGTATTTACAACCATATATATGGTTTTCGGAGACTTTGTAATGAAGAACATATTTCATGAATGAAACTCCACAAATAATTACTTCAGGGTTGATTTCAATTGTATCTTGTAACTTTGAGTCTTAAGTATGAGATATTTGAAATTTCTCTATCAAATTCACTTTTGATATTAAAAGTAATGCTCTTTTAAAATTATTTGAGATGATATTAAAATTAATGCTCTTTGATATTAAAATTATTTGATATTAAAAGTAATGCTCTTTTAAAAGTAATATTTGCAAGTTATTTAAGACAAATAATTAGAAAAATCATTCTCAATGACTGTGATTATCATAAACTTTACATTTTATAACTTTATGGGATGATATGCTTATGGGAGTTGGTGGGAGTTCATGGATATCAATATTGTATTCATTATTTCCATAGCTCTAATCCTGCCACATGAGTCTAATTAAAAATTACATTAAAAAAAATAGGTAACAAATAAGTTGTTTAAGGATGAAGTATCAAGGTAAATATAGTAAAAATGATCTATGCATCGATCAAAAACATCTACAAAATAAGAAAACATATTTCTCTCATTCATCAGTTTAAGAAAATAAAGAACGATAAGTACAAGAAATGTTGTTGAGATCAATTCATGCTTCCAAAATTTTCCTCCCCTTTTCTATTTTCCCAAATTATTTTCTCCCTTTCTTTTCCCTCTTCTATACTTACCCATTTTCCACATTTCCTTTTTCCCTTCTATTCTCCCTTTCTAGTTATTATACTTAGTTGTTTTTCCAAAACAATGGGTTCATGGGTTCCCAAGTTGGTGGACTTGCAGATCCTCATCTCCATCCATACCCTCACATCACGAGTCCAATCGATCATCATGCTATCCTATACTTAGTTGATTTCACAATCCAGGGTTCCTAGGTTGGCAGGGTCAAGCTTTCATATACCATGTTCTGTTATATATGTTTTGTATCCAAACGATCCGCAATCTACATTTTGAAAATTCGACGCCTCACCCCCCCCACTCCTAAGTATCTCATATATCCTTTGTTAAGCCTGGCTGACCGTGTTTCAATGCTTAGTCATTTTTCGACCTTCTACAATTGCAAGTTCCTAGGTTCTTGGGTTTCCAGGTTCTCAAAAATCTCAAATCCTATTTCACTCTCATCTGTCCCTGCCACCTTCATGCATTTCCTAATATGCATTTAGTATGCTTTAATGCTAACAACTCATTGTGCATGTTCCGTAAATATTGTCATTAATAAGCGAAGGGCTCAAGGAGATCTCCTATTAAAACACATTAAACCAAGATTTGTGAATGATTATATTATCCCTCTCAAGAGTTCATTTTAAACATTATCTAGAGTAAAGGAATGTTTTTGTCAATGTTATAACCCTAAATTTCTCTACACATGCATACCTTGGTCGTCTTACTTGCATGTTTTTCCAAAGCACTGTTGAGTTTCTCTTCTTAAAAAACCAATTTTTAGAAGATGTATGTGCCCTGCACCATTACTTCCTGAATACATATGCTTGTTGCACCACTACAACTCACGTACATATGCATGATGCACCATTACAGCCCGCATATACTTGCAAAAGTTGCAAAAAATAAAAAGTTGCAAGGAAATTTGTTGAAATTGATGGGCTATTTGGAGGTTTCTTAACTAATCCATTGGCTATAGCTCGTCACCCAACCAAATAACCATCCTATTAGCACTGAAAGTCACCTTTAGATTGCGGGAGGATAAGCCCAGTACCCATCAGTTGTTTTGGTGGATGTTGGTTTTTATATGAGTGGAGGTCAATGGACAAAAATCAATATATGAATGATGTTCAACACAGAACTGGGAAAGAAATTCACAAGGAAATGAGGGCCACGACTAACTTCAGTCAGTGAATTGAGTTTAAGTGTGAGCAGAGGGAAGACTTAGTAAGAAAGGTGGAGAATACTATTATGGGCATCAGGCTTTCAAGCAGCTTGGAGAAGAAAAAATCAGACTCAATATCACACTTAAGCTCAAGTTTTAGACACTGAAATATGTCCAAACAACACAGTCATAACAACACAATGATCAAACCTACATCACCATGCAGCTACAAAAAATTGACTGGATCCTCCATGCCTGAGCCATTTAGTGTAATAGGGAAAAAGATAATAAGGGAGATGACTAAAACTGGTCATGATACCACTATAATCAAACCTACATTACAACAACATAACAACCCTCGACTAGATCCTCCATGCCCAAGTGTTTTAGCACATTTTTTTACAAAGAGGTGAAAAGAGGGTGACTTCTATTAATATAAAAGTCTCAAATCCAATACATAACCAGAGAACAGTTCTAACATCAAAACATTACAAAATAGGGAGCTCTACTCAACCAATTGACCACACTAACAAAATATAAAAAATATCTATTTATACTCAAAATAGTCCCTGACTATCAGGAGTCTGATTTGATCACTATAATCAAATCTTTGCATCGGTGATTTCTTCTGTCAGACACAAGATTAGATCAGCATGGGTCTATAGGGAAATCCACTCATAGGGGTACCACAGGTTGATGGTTCAGTCCCCACGGTCGGGCCTTCCATGCCTTCCATTTATGGGGTGAGCCAAGGTTTCAACCACCAAACCTACCTTCCATTAACTTATTTTCCTTGGAGATTGAATGAGACTTAATTCTCAGGGGTGCTATCACTTATTGATCTCGGATAGGATTCCATATAAACATGTAGTTCCAAGGCCACTCAGAGGTGGTTTGGGTTCAGACTACTTTTGGGCCCGCAATCCATCACATTTCACCACATAATATTTTTTCCATACCATGGCTTCCATTGCGGGACCGCTCAAGAAAAATATTGCCCAAGCTTTTTGCGTCCCTGCAATAGACTGTGGCTGCTGATCTGGTCATGATTTGAGATCTAGGTGCACTAGATAGATTTGGAACGACCACCAAGCTTACTCGCCCACCAACTTTAGGATCTGCCAAAAGTGTGCTTTGGGGTCGAGCACTAATTTCAGCGCTAAAAAATAACACCTCCCGGATGATGATCTGACGTGGAGGCCAGATGTGATGTAGGAGCATCGCCTTCATAGTCATTAGCACACATGCAGAGGAGAGAAGAATCACACTTAAACAAAGCCAGAAATTCAAATTGAGCATTAAATCAGAATTTATTTGGGTTGTTGAGATATTTTGTTGAGCAAATTTTAAAATCATAACTTGTTTCTAAAGTATCTAAGGACTGTAAGAAATCACAGACATGGAGTGTTGAATCTGTCTGGTAGTAATTATCAATTATCGTAATAGGACTAAGTAGGTTTTAAGTAAGAATTGATAGATTTCAGGAACAAGACGAGAGATCTTAGGGAGTCGGTCCTTAGAAAGTTATTTTTTTCTTTGTAAGAGTAGATCAGGATGGATAGAGTAGAATAAAACAAAGTAGAACAAAATAGCAGGAACACCATGTAATTTTTGTTTTTCAGTAATGAATAGAATAGACAAGAGATTGTCATATATCTGTGTTCATTTACTATTTAAAGAAAAGTGTGTTGTATTTTGTGTGATGTTCATATTTTCATTTTCATTTCTTGATGAGAGTGGAGAGAATGATTGTATGATTCTATAACGAAACTGGATAAGTTTTAGTTGTTTTTCTATTGAACCGTGTATGCAAGGTGTGCATTCCCTAATGCAAGGTGTGTGTTAAATAGATCTCAGAATGATTCAGAGAGGGAGGTTCGGAAAAGAACAAGGAGACTTGATATTCCAGGTGCAAGGAGTGCACAGAACTTAGAGCTGACTAAGTTCTAAGAAACAACAAAGAAGAATGTCGGGAGGGCATGAGGTATTTTCTTTTTAAGAAAATCCCTTCAAATCTGAGTTATTCAAAATAATAAAATGCAAGGTGTGTGTAGGAGTTCGAATATTTAAGGAGAAGAAGCTCAGGAGGGAGTGTGTTTTCATTCACAGAGATCCAGCTAAAGAAGGACTGAAGATTTAGTCCTTAATACTTAGAAGATTTCCTAAGTCTGGGAAGAAAAGTTGCAGAAGCTCAAGGGGGAGACCACAGTAATCGTCAGATCTAAATGTAGAGAGATGAGAGCCATCGGATCTAGAATAATGGTGAGGAGTTGAACGAACGGTGAAAATACTTCGAGAGGAAGTGTCGATCTTATGATAGCCATCAGATATGTGGAAGCAACGCAAACCTTATCTCCTTATGCCCAAAGGAGGATTTCTTCATTCGGCATCTGGTGGAACAAGGGTGAAGTTCCTTTGGACTCACGTGTTGCAAAATCCCGACGACCGTCATATTTCACGAAACACACCCGTCAAGTAGGGAAGAGATCGAGAGTTGGGACACGTGGTGAGTAGTCATTGTTTGGGAGAATCACCAAAAGAATCAATACCATCCATCGTGGAGAGGACAGGTAGCGACAAGATCTGATCAACTGGGGAATTGAACACTGGGGAACTCATGAGGAGAAGAGCATAGGATTCATGAAAAGGAAAACCATGAAATCATCCAGACCATCCCTTGGGAAATAATAAGACAGAGGATCCTGACTATTGGTCAAGGGGTAGTGGAGATCATCGATCCAGTGTGAAAGGATTTTGGAGTTTCGACATTCGGGGAACTGAAGGTGTAGGACCTTTTGGTCTCACAAATTGCAAAACCCCAAAGTGTGAAACCCCAACACGCTCAAGGTTTGACCCTCAGTCATGGGACTGTGTCATATGTGGGACTGTGTCATATGGTGATCCATTAAGGGAGGTGTTAAAATAACGTGGGGTCTTTTTGAAGTTCAGAACTTCGGGAGTCAAGAGGTAGGAGAGCATGTTCACTAGTTTTCCGAACCACAAACTCTGATAGCCCTTTTGGTGTAGATGCATGGTCGTGGGGCATGGTCACGTGAGGTAGGAGCTGAGAGCCTTAAGCCGTTGTAGGTCAAGGATTCAAAGGGTAAGAGAAGTGCTTTGCACTGTGACTCCTCAAGTCCCAAAAGATGAAACACCCCTTGGGTGTAGGCCATGTTCATGGAATAGTGGTCAAATGGAATAGGAGTAAGGAAAGAGGGCTAGCACTTAGCTAGAGACCCCAATCACGATTCGTGGATTCAAGTTTCAAAAGAACGATGAAAGGAGAGATCATGGTGAACGGTCACATGGATCAATATTTAAGCACAGGTTAATCATCATTAAGCTCTTTTTGGCATTCAGTGGTTGAAGAGACGAGGATTTCTCCCTCGATAAATCCTGAATCATGAAATGGGAAACACACATTATGGGTAAGGCCATGGTCATAAGGATGATCACATGAAGGGGTAGCTCGTGCTTGATGTTGGAGTCTTCACATGCGAGTTCTAAATAAGAGGACCTGTGGATCTGATTTACAGGGTTCTAGTCAGGACCCAAAAGAGATATTCCAGCTCAGAGTTAGAGGATGATCTAGTGACTGGGAGGTCATGGACCCCACTGGGGTAGGGGGTTTGCATCAGGTGGTATCAAAGCCAAAGAAAAATCTTTTAAGTTTGTTTGCAGAACAACAGAAAAAATAAGAAGAGAGGAAGATTGATATCCTTCGTGGGAATTTCAGTCTTTTGGGAGGTGACGCAGTGAAGTCATGCTGCCAAGAAGGTGCAAAGAAAACACAGATATGGAAGATGAAATGAGGTGACTCATAATGAGGTTGGATGCCATGGAAAAAAAACAGAGAAGGGCACCAGACACTAGTGATTTCAATGAAGATCAGAGTGCAGAAGAGACCGAAGCTAGAGAAAATGTGGCAGAGGATGTTGCACAAGACCACTTGATAAAAGTTGTTTCAAAGATTAGGGCCAGAGAAAGAATAGAAGTACCTATGTACGAAGGTAATCTGGAAGTTGAAGAATTGATAGATTGGGTACGCGCCATGGATAAGCACTTCGATTATGAATATATCGAAGAGGACAAAATGGTGAAGCATGCAATGACAAGATTGAAGGGTCACACAACATTATGGTGGGATGAAATGCAGGCCGAATGCAGAAGAAATGGTAAGTAGAAAATTAAAATATCGGATAGGATGGCATCTAAGACGAAAGATAAATTTGTCCCAAAGGATTACCATATCAATCTTTACAGGAGGTTGCAGAACCTGAAATAGAGAGGCTTATCAGTGAAGGAGTACACTGAAGAGTTCTATAGATTAAACATCAGGGATGGACATAAGGAGAATGAAGATGAAAAGACAGCCAAATATATTAATGGGATGAGATATGAAATCCAAGAAGAGATCATCATGATGTCTGTTAGTATAGTCAAGGATGCTTACCAAGCAACCTTGAAAGCTGAGTAAAAATTAGCAAGGAGGCAAAGACAATGAAGCAGAGGTGGAAATTCGAGTCGAGGCAAAGGAACCAGTAATGAGAAGTTCCAGAAGTCAAATCTGGAAGATGATAAGCAACATAGCCACCAAGAGAAGGGAGGAAGCTCTAAAGAAGGACAACATTATGGACGAATTTCTTTTCCTAGAGGTAGAGGAAGAGGAAGAGCCAGAGGAGGCATAGTTAAATGCTATACCTGTAGAAAGGAAGGGCACAAATCTTGGGAATGTCCTGATAGAAAAAGAGAAGGCGGAGAATCACACATTGCCAAATCAAATAATCATGTGGAAGTAGAGGTCGCAGAAGGAGGAAGAAACCTCATGATGAGGAAAGTTCTTCTCAAACTAGAGAAGGAACTAGAAGAACCAGTTCAATGAACAATCCTGTTCAGAACTACTTGCAAGACGAAAGATAGGGTTTGTAAGGTGATCATAGATAGTGGAAGCATGAATAATATAGTATCCACAGAGATGGTGGAAAAGATGGAGTTGAAGACAACTTCACATCCAAGGCCATACAAAGTATCATGGCTGTAGAAAGGACATCAAGTTATGGTAAGTCAACAATGCCAAGTTGAGTTTAAAATTGGAGCTTAGAAAGATGAAATATTGTGTGATGTAATCCCTATGGATGCCTGTCATATTTTATTGGGAAGACCGTGGAAATATGACTGAAAGGTTATTCATGATGAGAGGAAGAATACCTATACCCTAGAAAAGAATGGTAGGACACATATGTTGTTACCCATAGTAGACAAGGAGAAGGCAGAAACACAAGTCCTTTAGTTGGACAGAGGAAGCTGAAAAAGGTTTCAAAGTGTTTGAAAGAGAAGATCACAAAGAAACCAATTCTGGTCCTACCAGATTTTGGAAAAACATTTCAGGTGAGATGTGATGCAACTGGATTATCTATTAGAGCAGTCTTGAGCCAGGACAATAATCTAGTTGCTTATTTCAGTGAGAAACTGAATGACGCTAATAAAAAGTATTCCACGTATGACAAGGAATTTTATGCAGTTATTCAAGATTTAAAAAAATGGAGACATTATTTAATTCCTAAAGAATTTGTCTTGTATAGTGATAATCATGCTTTGCAATTTATTACTAGGCAAGAAAAGTTGAATCAAAGACATGCAAAATAGGTAGAATTCATGTAGAATTTTACTTTTGTTATTAAACACATTGTTGGAACTGCTAACAAAGTTGCAGAGTCTTTGAGCAGAGGAATTTTGATTGTACAGGAATTCCAAGTGGAGACATTGGGGTTCGAACACCTCAAGGAGATGTATATAGAAGATACAGATTTCAAGGGAGCGTATGAGGCATGCAAAAATCCTTTATTGGGAGACAAAATCCCATGGAATGAATATTTAATTCAAGATGGATTATTGTTCAAGGGGAGCCAATTATGTATTCCAAAGTGCTCAACGAGAGACAACCTACTAAAAGAAAAACATAGTAGAGGTGTGTTGGGTATGTGTTGTATTCTTTGCACGAGTAGTAGTGTCTGAGAGCCTGTGCCGGGCGCGTAGGGGGG
>CBVK0100527077.1:0-11987 GCA_900067695.1 Picea abies
TTTTATAATGATCTTTTTAAATATATTTATTATATTATAAATTAAGTAATTAAAAACTAAAAAATTAAAAGTAACAATTCTCAATGGTTTTATATTTTATATTTTATTTTAATATAATATTGAAAACATTAAATTTAAAAAAAAAAAATCATCGTCTTAACCATAATACACCCTGAGGATCTTCTACACCAATTGTATTCTCTCTTCTGCGAATTGATCCTCTCCCTGTTTGAAAGAAAGAGATTAGCCCCTCTGAGGATAAACAACTCATCACTTCGAAGCAACATTAACCATAATCAAGTGTGATCTAATTATAAAATAAAAAGGCATACCCAAAACATTATAGTTTAATAATTTATTAGTGTGGTGAATGTACGGTAATAAATATATTACGGAAACACTATTAATTTTATTTGGATTCAATCACTACAAGCGCAGTTAGAAGAGAGAAGAAGGCAAGAGGAAATCTTATGGAAAAAAAAATCCAGAGTATAATGGCTCAAGGAAGGGGAAAATAACACAAAATTCTTCCATAGAGCTGTGGTGCACCATCGCCACATCAACAAAATAACCCACTTAGAGGATAGCCAGGGAAATCCCATCAAGGAACACTCTCAAATAGAGGCAGAGCTGATCAACTACTACTAGGACCTTCTAACGGAAACCAGGGAGGACAGAACGACAACCATCCAAAGAGTCACCAGACACATACCCTCGCTGGTAACTTCAGAACAAAACGCCGCCCTAACACAACCCATCACCCAAGAGGAAGTTGATCAAGCAGTAAAAGCAATGCCCCCAGAAAAATCCCCCGGACCGAATGGGTTCACCACTGATTTTTTCCACCACTGCTGGGACCTGGTCAGGGAAGAAGTTTGGGAGGTAGTAGAGGAATCGAGAGCATCAGGCCTAGTCCTACCGGCTCTCAATGCCACCTTTCTCACCCTCATTCCGAAAGAAGAACAGGTCACCAACCCTAAAAAATTCAGACCCATCGCCCTCTGCAATGTTATCTACAAAATCATAACGAAGGTGGTGGCCAATCGACTCAAACCCATACTGACCTATGCCATCTCCAAGGAGCAAGCAAGGTACGTAGAAGGAAGACAAATCATGGACAGCGTCATCCTGGCTCACGAGGTCATCCACTCCCTCAAGACATCAAGGACCCTAGGTATGCTAATCAAACTTGACCTTTCAAAAGCATTCGACAAAGCCAGCTGGAAGTACCTTCGGGTTGTCTTAGAGTCTTTTGGATTTGATCAGCTTTGGGTGAACTGGATCTTAAATATCACCTCCTCGGCCTTCTTCTCCATTCTAGTGAATGGGGTTCCGTCTTGGCCTTTTTCACCTTCCAGAGGTATCAGACAAGGGGACCCCCTCTCGCCCTTCTTGTTTGTACTTATGGCGAAAGGCCTGGGACGTTACATCAAGGCGACAGTCACAGACGGCTCTCTCAAAGGCCCCCTACACAACATACATCGAGCACCCTCTCATAGTCAATTTGTTGATGATACTCTCCTATTGAACTCCCCAATGGTCCGGGAGGCCAACAAGCTCAACTCTATCCTCTCTGATTTCACTGAAGCTTCAGGCATGTCTCTTAACTTAGACAAGTCCAAACTCTATTTTTTTAACACCCTGACTTCTATACAACTCCACATTTCCAAACTTCTAGGAATACCCAAGAGCTCCCTTCCGTCCAACTATTTAGGCATTCCTCTCACGGGCACGGCAATTAGATCCATTTCCTGGGACAACCTTCTTCTTTCCATCTCTAACAGACTAAGCAACTAGACCTTCAAACCCCTTAACATTGCTTCCAGGCTGGTCCTTCTCAAATCCATCTTACAAGCCCTTCCTACTTACCTCTTCACCGCCCTTGCAGCTCCTAAACAGGTCATCAAAGCCATCAGGAACCTCCAGCGAAACTTCCTCTGGCATGGACATCAACCCAACAAGAAATGGGCGCTAGTAAGTTGGGACAGACTCTGTACACCAAAAATCCTAGGAGGATTGGGACTTCAAGATCCAGGGAAACTCAATCAAGTAATGGGAGCCAAAATATGGTGGAGATGGCTAAAAACCCCAACAACCGCCTGGGCACAAATGTGGAAGAAGAAGTACGCCCCCCTCACACCAGATAATCAACTAATTAGACACAATGATAGATTTCAGGGCTCCAACATCTGGAACACAGCCTGGCAAAATCGCACTCTGGTTCAAAACCATGCCTTCTGGGAAGTCCAAAATGGAGAAAGTGCCATGTTCTGTCAGGACTCGTGGCAACAATTCAAACCCCTCGATGAACTAGAGGAGTTAAATAATCTTAAACAAGCCCTTAACCAGGATACCTCCTTAAGGGTGAAAGACCTCTAGAAACCCGAGGAACTACGACATCAATGGCGACATTGGAAAACCTCTTATCAGGATCTCGGAGTCCCAGAGAATCTCAATCTGTAGAACTGGCAATTCCATGCCAACCATCGGAAAATACCCAATAGAGAAGGTCCAGACATCCTCAAATGGGGGTATTCCACAGCTGGCACTTTCTCAATAAAGGAAGCTTACTTCCTACAGGGCAATCACCAAGATCAAAACAAGGAGACCATATGGAACAAAGTATGGAACCCTGCTCTTTGGCCCAAGATTTCCACCTTCTTATGGGTTGTGGTTCATAACTAAACCCTAACTTGGGACAACCTCAGAAAAAGAGGCTTCATTGGGCCCTCCTTTTGCATCCTCTGTAGCCAGCAAGAGGAAACCAAAGAACATTTCTTCAATGGCTGCCACTTCAGCCAGCAAATTTGGGACCAAGGAGCGCAAATAATGCGCAGATCCAACCAACATCGGAGCAACATCAATGACACAATTGAGAACTGGGACTCTATCACCTACAATAATCCCCTATTGAATCACATCTAGCAGCTCCTACCAGGATTCATTCTCTGGCAAATCTGGAAGGAACGGAACAAAAGAATCTTCCACTCCAAAGCTTCCACGCCCAACACTACCTGGGAGAAAATAATCTCACTAATCAAGGAAACTATCAAAAGTAAATCCTGGAAAATAGAGGACCTCAACTGCAACCCAGAGGAACATTGCATTCTTCAAAGCTGGCAGCCCAATCTAATCAATCAACTAGCACCAAAGACGCACAAGCACCAACAAACTAGTCCAACCATCTAGACCCCCCCTCTAGCAAATTTCATAAAGATAAACTTCGATGGGGCTTCCAAAGGCAACCCAAGACCAGCAGGTTATGGAGCAGTACTCAGAAATTCCAATGGCAAGATCACATGTCTCGTTGCAGGATTCCTAGGGGAAACAACCAACAATGCGACAGAGCTAACAAGGTTATTGCGGGGTCTCCAAACAACTACTGACAGACATCATCACAAGATTATCTTGGAGGGGGACTCACAAATTGTTATTCAGCTAATCACCAAGATTCTCCATGGAGGCAGTCCTTCAAAAATCTCACCCAGTTGGCGACTCTCGGGGCTGCTAGAGGATTTTGGTAGCCTTCTCCGACCCAATCTCAGTATCATACCCTCCCACGTCAAATCAGAAGCAAACAAGGTAGCAGATTGCCTGGCAAATGAAGGAGTCGAAATGGGAACCAAACACTTTGGTTGGGAGGCCCACACATTGGACGACTCAGACATCTCAGCTCGGTGCCAAACCTTAGCCACCAGCGATCTACAACCCCTAGATGGGGTGCCATGTCACAGAGCCGATCCACGCAAGATAACGCCGGGATGCACCATTAATACAACCACCAGCGACCATCCCCTCAGTAATTAAATGGGAATGAAACCGTGCAGCATTATCCAGGAGATGAGGTCCTTCGCGCAAGCGACCTGTACAATGCACCAGAGCACTCAGAAGCTAGCCTTAATGGCCATGGCAGTCGCCGTCGTCCTCCTCCTTATCACCCACCTCAACAACATTAAGCTGCATTCGCATACTACAGAGTCGAATGCAAAGTTCAATTTCACAAAGCCGAATTTCACAGACCCATTGGAGTTTTGGAGCAGATCCATCCACCCGCAGGGAACCTCGGACATCTCCAGGTTCTTCATTATGCCCAGAGAACGAGGAAAACCATGCAGGGGCGCAACTTGGTACACAGTCGAATATCGCAGGCAAAGGTAGAAGAAATTCGAGTAGGCGTTGGCCATGGCGTCCTCGCAAAGACATAGGAAACCTCAAAAGCCTCCAATGGCGTACGTGGAAGAAATCACCCTAGACAAGGCCATGCAAAGCTATCCGAAGCTCCCTCTTTTCACAGTCCTGGATAATTGGAATCCTCCCACCGATTTTGGCACTGATGACAAGATTTCGCCTTCAGGCAAACCGCCTGGCTCCAGTGCAACTCGTCTAGCAGAGGAATTTACCACCTGGTATGTTGAAGAAGAGCCCCCATCTTGCGCAAGAGAAAGAATTGACTCACCCACTGGTGCACCTATGGAGGAGGCGACTTAGCTACTCAACTGGCCGGCACATCAAGACAGCGAAGCACATGCAAGCGAAGGAGCAACGAGGCCAATTCCCTTAGCCTTTGTTGAGGGCAATTGGCAGGACCAACATCCTTTCACCAATCCGGGGTACCTAGCTCTGATCTTTGACATGCAGAGCCTGTTAGACGATCAGATCTTTCGCATTGCTCGAATCGACCACCGACTCGACACACTGTTTGTTGCTCACTCCAGAACTCTTCCAAAGAGGCAATGCCCTATGTGCGCGCAAGCTTATGTGTTTCCTGCAGGTTGGCGAAGGCACAGGGATGAGGACGAGTCGGCTAGATAAAAGGTTCAGTGATGTTTGTAGCTAGCAATCTTTTTTTGTTTCTGAACAAAGTTTTCGTCTAGTTAGATCTTAGTCATGTTGCAACTATGTTTTCAGTACACATACTGATCTTAATGGCTAGGCACCCGGTTTCCTTCGGGAAGGACTGTACTCTGTTAGTTTTGTTTGCTTGGAAACAAATGGCACAGATTCAATCATACTCGTGATGGTAAATATGGCAAAGATAAATATTCGCTTTACCTTTCATCATGCTACAATTTCTTGGAAACAAATGGCATAGATTCAATCATACTCGTGATGGTAAATATGGCAAAGAAAAATATTCGCTTTACCTTTCATCATGCTACAAAACGAAAATATACCAAAGCAAAAGACGTTTAATTTATTCCCTTCAGCTGACATGATGCTCATAAGAGTAAATATACCAGAAAATATATACCCTCAAAAGAAGCAGTCAATCTCTCCATGCTCCTTTACCTCAAGGGAAGCGAGCTTGTGGCTTCTGCATTACTGTACTGTTGGTTGTCTATGGGGCCGATCTAACTCTGCTATATAAATTGTCAAATTTTCAAGCACCATATGGAACACAAATTTTCATTTATCATAGATTTGGAAAACTTCATCGTACATTGAATTTTGAGATGGGTGTTTCAGGAAGCTGACACATGATGCACTTGTTCATTATGCATTTCTTTGGCTACTTGGGATGGCTCTGCAATATTGCTTTAGCGCAGCTTGAGATAAGTGAGAGCGTAATGGGGTCCGCTAATTTTCCCGCTATAGGAATCGCGTTCCTAAGAAATTTAGCGGTATTTATTACAAGCTTGTTAAGGGGAAGACTGGACCTGGAGATGGGCGCTAGTGATGTTCTGGCCACCTTGAGAGGCCCCCAACTGTACTCGATAAATGATGGGTTCGGACTGACCACCTGTGAGCAACAATCAGAAAAACGATTTGCAAAGGCCTCTGTTGTAATGTTGTCGTACGACCTACCCAATTCATCGATGAAGCAATTCATGAGGTACATCTGCAATGCCTATAAGGTGCACTCCATTCTACTTCAATGTTTTCCTTTAAAATCTAAATCCGATGAACTCCTTCCTGGGACTAAATCTGATAAACTCCTTCCTGGGATCTGTAATTGCATTCACGATGGTCCTGAAGAATCTAAATGCAATTGCATTGTATTCTGGAATGTGGAAGAGATCGTAAAGATGCTTGCTCCAAGGATGCCCGGAACACTTAAAAGACTGTCTAATTTTTTGTGCCTACTGCCATCTCCACAGTGCCTAAAAACCAGCTGCCATGGATGCATTTAGGCCCAGTTGCCTGTGGAGGAGACTGATGAATCTGGAAGTAAGATATTGACAGAGGATGACATCAAGAAAGGAAATATGGTAGTGACCGAAATATTTGAGTATATTTCTGGGGGAGCCATGAAAGGAGCTCATCCTTGTATCTGCATTCCACTTTCTCCATCAGGCTATGATTATTGGACAAAGATGCTGACCAGATCTTTCGGAGCTACAAGAGAAGCTAACCGTGATTACAACACTGTCTCTTTATTATTGACAAGGTTGACAAAGGTATCACTCAACCTTGTACTAACTGTTTGGTTTAGAGTGGATGGCTTCTCCAGCTCTCTTGTGGCAAGAAGGGCAATTAAAGATTATGTAGTTGATAGTAAAGGAAATGGGTTTGCTGCCAGTGCTTTTCTAATCAAAGGTTGGGCCAAACCCAACTATGAATGCCAGGTGTTGAACTTTAGAGGTACTTCTTTGGGCATCAGAACCTTCTCGTATATAGTAGGATCTGTTAACTTGATTTTCTCGATAATTTGGACGGTGCTTGTTGCTCTTCAAGGTTCAAGAATTGGAAAATGGTACGATGTGTACTCTCTACCACCTTCCAAATATAGAGTTGTTGTGATAATCATAACCATTGGTATTTCTTTGGGCATGGACTGCATGCACTTGTATTTGAGAAGAAACCCAACCGTTAAGAATGATTCCACAGAGCCAACTAGTGATGCCAAAGAGCCAACCGTTAAGGTTGCCAAAGAGCCAACCTCAACAGACCCAACAGTTAAGGTTTGGTTTCGTCCAATATTTAGGGTTTGGAATCTTCTTAAGGCTTGGCTTCATCCAATACTCCAAGTTTGGCATCGTCTTAGGGCCCGGTTTCATCCAATAGTCCAAGTTTGGCTTCTCCTTAAGCCCTGGCTTCATCCAATAGTCCAAGTTTGGCATCGCCTTAAGGCTTGGTTTCCTGGATATTTGAAGAAGGTTTTGCTTCGTCCAAAAGTTATGGTCTGCGCGGTGATAGCTTTGGAAATGGTATGCATTTTATCTGGTAGCATGCTATTAGCAATTTTGGGTCCAAAGTGTTTTGGTAGATGGTTATACAGTGCTTTACAAATCCTAGTTTGGGTAAAGTGGGGCATTGGCAGTTATCTTTTAGGTGAGTATCCACCAGAATATGATTCTGAATCTAAGGAAGAAAATGGAATTACAGTGTATTACTCTTCCTTCTTGTATGACAACGGAATTCTAGTGTATTCCTCTGCATTCTTGCTAAATGCTATTTTGGCAGGAGTTCGAGCCGACTGGCAATACTCGCTATCAATGATCAAATTTGAAGGGCAAGTTCTAATTTCTATGAGAAAGGTATATAATCATGCAACCCTTCTAGAATGAAAAGTTCATAGAAAAATTGCATTTCAATTGACAATAATAAATTAAGTTCACACTTCATAAAAAAACATGTTAAATAAAATATTACATTTTTAATCAAATTTATTTCTAATAAAATAATTAGTACAAGCTAAATGGCTAACTAGCTGGAAAATATTACAATTATAACAACATCAAATAGATATTTAGTCAAATTTGAAAATGTAAATTCATAGAGAAACAAAATTTGTAAATTGTATTAATTCTTTTAAAATTGAAATAATACATTTTGTCCCCAAAACAAAGTTATACTTGAGTGTTTTTATCTGTCATATTTCATCTATCCCCAACTCATGTCCATCCTTAAACCAACATAACCCCAAAAAGGTTATTATGTAATACATTAGTCCAAAAAAACTTTGGAAACCAACTGCCACCCCAAAAAGGCTACTATGTAATACATATGTCGTGGGAGTGTGAACAATGTTAACTTTTCAGACCCCAACCCAGTTTCAGTCTCGCTGATTTTTCAACCAATGTTAAATGCTGAAACTCCAGTTTCAACACAGTTTCAACATAAAATAAACTTAGCAGAAAATAAACTTCAAAACTGAAACATGAGGATTTTGTTAAATGCCGAAATTCCAGTTTCAACATAGTTTCAACATAGTATCAGCATAAAAAAAAACTTAGCAGAAAATAAACTTCAGAACTGAAACATGAGGATTTTGTTAAATGCCGAAACTCCAGTTTCAGCACAGTTTCGGCATAAAAAAAACTTAACATAAAATAAACTTCAGAACTGAAACATGAGGATTTTGTTAAATGCTGAAACTCCAGTTTCAGCACAGTTTCAGCATGAAAAAAACTTAGTAGAAAATAAACTTCAGAACTGAAACATGAGGATTTTATTAAATGTCGAAACTCCAGTTTCAGCACAGTTTTAGCACAGTATTAGCATAAAAAAAACTTAGCAGAAAATAAACCTCAGAACTGAAACATGAGGATTTTGTTAAATGCCGAAACTCCAGTTTCAGCACAGTTTCAGCATAAAAAAAACTTAGCAGAAAATAAACTTCAGAACTGAAACATAAGGATTTTGTTAAATGCCGAAACTCCAGTTTCAACACAGTTTCAGCATAAAAAAAACTTAGCAGAAAATAAACTTCAGAACTGAAACATGAGGATTTTGTTAAATGCCGAAACTCCAGTTTCATCACAGTTTCAGCATAAAAAAACTTAACAAAAAATAAACTTCAGAACTGAAACATGAGGATTTTGTTAAATGCCGAAACTTCAATTTCAGCACAGTTTCAGCACAGTATCAGCATAAAAAAAAACTTAGCAGAAAATAAACTTCATAACTGAAACATGAGGATTTTGTTATATGCCAAAACTCCAGTTTCAGCACAGTTTCAGCATAAAAAAAATTTAGCAGAAAATAAACTTCAGAACTAAAACATGGGGATTTTGTTAAATGCCGAAACTCCAGTTTCAACACAGTTTCAGCATAAAAAAAACTTAGCAGAAAATAAACTTCAGACTGAAACATGAGGATTTTGTTAAATGCCGAAACTCCAGTTTCAGCACAGTTTCAACACAAAAAAAAACTTAGCAGAAAATAAACTTTAGAATTGAAACATGAGGATTTTGTTAAATGCCGAAACTCCAGTTTCAGCACAGTTTCAACACAGTTTCAGCATAAAAAAAACTTAGCAGAAAATAAACTTCAGAACTGAAGCATGAGGATTTTGTTAAATGTTGAAACTCTAGTTTCAGCACAGTTTCAACATAAAAAAAACTTAGCAGAAAATAAACTTTAGAACTGAAACATGAAGATTTTATTAAATGTCGAAACTCCAGTTTCAGCACAGTATCACCATAAAAAAAACTTAGCAGAAAATAAACTTCAGAACTGAAACATGCGGATTTTGTTAAATGCTGAAACTCCAGTTTCAACACAGTTTCAGCATAAAAAAAACTCAGCAGAAAATAAACTTTAGAACTGAAACATGAGGATTTTGTTAAATGCTGAAACTCCAGTTTCAGCACAGTTTCAGCATAAAATAAACTTAGCAGAAAATAAACTTCAGAACTGAAACATGATGATTCTGAAACATGAGGATTTTGTTAAATGCTGAAACTGGAGTTTCGGCATTTAACAGAATCCTCATGTTTCAGTTCTGAAGTTTATTTTCTGCTAAGTTTTTTTTTTATGCTGAAACTGTGTTGAAACTAGAGTTTCAACATTTAACATTGGCTGAAAAATCAGCGAGACTAGAATTGGGTTGGGGTCTGAAAAGTTAACAAACAACTCATAATGATTACTATTTTCCATTGACGATCCAGCCTCACCGTTTCAAATGGATTAGAAGATCTAATTTATTGAAAGAAACAATAGGGGTTTACCACTTTCACTTGATTTTTATAAGAGGAAAGTGGAGGAGGAGGAGGAAAGGTCTTCATGGATAAAGACACAATAAGTTTTAAACCTCTGGGAGTAGGTACTCTGACGGTACTGAACAGGATCTTAATGGAAGTTTCTATGCATCATGAAGACGGATGATAAGTAGGTGGTGTCATGTCAAAATTGGCGAGTGGTTGTTGACTCTATAATTATTATAACTTCAAGTATCAGTGCAGATCTAATGATTGTTTTTCTGGCTATAATTCTTGTTATCTTGGAAACTGCCCTAAACCCCAAATCATACACTAACCCCACTTAAATCCATCACAGATTGCTACCATCATATCTCGTTATGGACAGATTAGTGTATAAATTTTAATCTATTTTAACATATATATCATACACAATTCGATTTTTGTCTTGAAAATTTTGATATACAACCAAAAAAGTTTTTGAAATAACGTATAATAACACATATATAGTAGTAAATAAAGTAAAGAGCTCGGGTCCCTGAATCCTTACCCCAATTGACAGGAGGTCGCAGGCAGCATCAGCGGGCAAGGCTAGTAATGTGAACTTGATAGCTTTTTCTTCCTCCATAGCTAGCTTCTCCGGAAAATTCAGTGAAAAAACACCAGTGTTACAACTTACAGTGCAATTCTTGAATGGAACTTGTTCAAACTTCAATGTTACCACAATTTTGCACGAAGCAACATTTATGATTTTATCTACCTATACAGTGTACATTGTACACCACTGACCAGTGCTGACTCGCTGAGTGGAGTGTTAATTGGTAACCGAAAAATTTTAATGTGAGTGGAGTGTTAATTGGTAAACCGTAACTGGAAAATTTTTAATTGGTAAACCGTATCTTGCAAATTTTAATGACTGGCAAATTAAAATATTACCCTTCCTATGAAATTTTAAGTTTTTTTTAACATTTCCGAAATAACTTTTAAAAATTGAAATTAATTTTTTTTTTACGTCTAATTATTTAATAACCCTTCTGAGACGTGCAGGACCCCCTCTGACGGGCTGTGATGTGTTGTATTTTGATCGCTGCTCGCTATCATTGGATTAAGTCCAAAGTGTCTTCCAAAGAGAAAAAGTCCAACCTCTACTGTACTGGGCCTTCACATAATCAATGTAATGATTAGCCTTGAATGCATTATATTTGTGGTTATATTTTGAAGGGTTTTATGTGTAATATTAATTCAAAAGAAATATAACTAGCACAGTCATATATAATTTATGATTGATAAACACAGAAAGACTGTAATTGGTAAAAGAAGATTATGAAAACTGTAACAATAACTTTAAAACTTAATTGCAAATTTTACATGTAACCCTAACACCAAAATGCCAAAACACTGAAAAAAACCCTAACTGTAACTATTTCTCTCCTGCGTCTTCCACGGAAAACCCTAACTATAACTATTTCTCTCCTGCCTCTGCCACGATTTTCTCTCCTGCTTGTGGCACAATGCTTTTCTAAATAACATTTACGTAGCATTAAAATAATATGCACCATTTTTTTCTCTCATGCCCGAGTGACACAACGGTTTTCTTTGCTGTGGTATATGTCGTCTACTCTATGGAAGAGACGGTTTTCAGTTGCTCGACTTGGCACAATCATTCGTTTTTGTTTTCCCAACGTGACACACTAGTTTTCAATTGATCAATGGTTCAAGTTATGAACGGTTTTGTCTCAAAACATTACAGAGATTGAAACATTGTTATTGAAGTTGAAAGGCGGACACCAATAATTTAAACGTGGTAATCATGTGGTGTTACAGTAATTTTTTAATATGATTAGGTAAATGTTAAAAAGTAAACAGATTAACAGATATGCCAGCATCTTCAACTGTTAGCCTTCAGATTATAATTTTAGATTAAAAGGTGATTAATTGTGCCCATCTCCAATAGGTATACACCTTTCGGTGTAAAAATAAAATTACCATTTTCATCACAGCTATTATATGTGAAAAAAAATAGAATTTGATTTTAATTTATAAAGAATTTATATAATTCATTATACAAGATTGCACTTTTATATAAAAGAATATTATATATATATATATATATATATATATATA
>CBVK0100527078.1:0-11987 GCA_900067695.1 Picea abies
CGATCTGCTGAGGAGCGAGGTGTAGTAGGTGGAAGTGGTGTAGGGAAGGTACCCATGAGGCTAGAATCTTTCAATAATCCAACACCAACGCTTTCATACGTAACTAGGTGGTCTCCCAAAAAGGGAATATTGTTGGTGGCAGGGATGCGGGCGTCGGGTGTACAGAAGTCAAGTTGATCGACGGTGACAATTTTTCCTTGATGAGGGAATTGTACACATCGAAACACCGACGAGGCAACAACAGTCATAGCATAGAACCAACTTCTTCCGAGTAATAGATTGTAATCGAGGGGAGCGTCGACCACTTTGACATCAACGGTAACAGTTTTGCCACTCAATTGAACGGCGAGGGATTGTAATAATCCGTGAGGATGGAAACCTCGTCCATCAAAAGCACGTAACATCGTGGGGGATTTGTTAAGGGCAAGTGATTTCAACCCTTTCCAACAGGATAGAGACATGACACAGGTGGAGGCTCCCTCGTCCAAAATGGTTCGATGGATTTGTTGATTGTGAACAACAACATCGATTTGGAAGGCTAGCTGGTGGGAGAGTCTCGGTTGATGGTCGTCCAGATTAAACGTGATGTAGTTGGATGACTCGGGATCGAAGGCACCGATAGCAGCTAAGAGCATCCTACGCTGGTTAGGACAGTGTTGTAACACCTCCAATGCGGACATAGCACACAGGGCTTGGGCCAAATCTTCTACAATATTGTAGTTTTGGGCGGCTCGTGAATTAGGATTGAAAGTGGATTTTCGGATGGTGCTCTTAGGAGGGCGTAAGATGGAGTCAAAGGAAGGTTTCTCAATCTGAAGTGGCCCGGATGGAGGGCTAACAGACGGAGGATTGACAACAGATGGTAAAGGATCTGGCGAAGAACCGTTAGCAGTCTTCGGTTTATTGGGTTTAACTGGTGTGTCGTATGTCGCAGAACGAGTGGTTAGGTTAACCTTGTTGAACATGTAAATGTGTGCGCTTGTCGATGCCTCATCATGAGGTTGGTTGGAACTACCCCCCGGCGTGGGGGTTTGTGCAACCAGGGATTGTTGCTACGGAAAGGGCTTGGTGAGCACAGCGGTTTGTGAATTTCCCTTAAAAAATTTAGCCACTTCTTCGCGATGTGGGCAGTCTCGAGTGTAGTGATCATCACCACAGATGAGACATGGGAATTTCGGTTTTCGCTGTGGTTGTTTTCTGGCAACAGGGGTTTGTGGTTGGGTCTTGGGTTGTTCATTGTTATTGTTCTTCTTTGTTTTGTTTCTCGCTTTCTTCTTTCCCCCGGGTTGTTGTGAAGGGGTTGATTGGACCGCATTCACATCAAAGACTTGAGTTTGGGTGGGGGTAGAAGAGGGTGCAGTCGGACTAGGAGCGGCCATGGTAGCGGGTCGTTGGATTGTGCCAGTAGACTGGGTAGTAGATTGAGTTTTGACGGAGCCAATAACTCCATCTGCATGCGAAGCAGTTGATGGTTTGGATGGATCGTTATTGGGACGGGTAGCGTTTGGTATCAACTCATACAGAGTACCGGATTTCGAATAGACTAAGTCTAAGTACTGAGCTCGGGCGATGGCTTCTTCCTCGGTAACCACGCCGCCCATGGCAACATCACGAGCGATCTGGGGTAATAATGATTTTGTGAACCATTCTGCTAATAATTGGTCAGGGATGACCGCTTTGATTAGCCTTTGTCGTCTTCTCCATTCATGGATATGATCGGAGATGTGTATGGAAGTTGTCTGACGAAGAAAGGTTAATAGTTCAGTACCCGTCTCGTATTGGATGGGCAGTTGGAAATGTGTGAGAAAGGACATGGCGAGGGAGTTGAAATCGTAAAAAGATGTGCGTGGTAATTCAATGTACCATTTTGTTGCAGAACCCGTAAGTGTCCGTTGGAAAAGACGTAACCGAATAGAATCGTCCATAAGGGAGTTAGATGAACACCACAAATGGAAGGTCATCACGTGGTTGTTCGGGTCTTCTCCGGATTTTTCGTCGAATTTTGGGATATCAGAAGGGAGCTTTGCGGGAATAGCTGGCCAACCTGAAGAATGATGAATGGGATCATTCGTTAACCGAGACAAATCTGGAAGGTCCAGGGTGGCTAGAAAGGGTAGTTGTCGGTTAACCTGTGGGTAATGCTAGTGCGGCAGAGGAACACCAGTGGGGCCCAATACTGGGTTATGTGGATAATTATAACTCATGGGTCTTCTCATGTTGGGTTGGTTTTGGCCAAGGTACATAGGATTTGAATTGCTTTGAAAAGCCTGCGTGAGCGGAGGATAACTGGATGGGTTTTGAGGGTTATGGGCTGGGTTGGGCATTTTTCCTTAAGGAGGTTGTTGTGGAGTCTGTGAATTTTGTCCTGCCGAAAAGTGTGGGTTTCCTTGGAAAGGAACGTTCTATGGGTTGGATGCGGCATGCACAGTTTGTCCCGTAGAGGCATGCGGATTTCCTTGAAAGGGGATGCTCCACGGGTTGGGTGCAATGGACACAGTTTTTCCTTGTGGCTGATGGTGGACTCCGGTTTGAGGTTGCCCCCCAGTATGAGGGTTTCCCCCAAATGGAATTTGTCCTCCGGTGGGAGGGTGCCCCCCAGTTTGAGGTAGAGTTCCCGGGATTTGGGGGCCAGACGTGAAAGATTGACTGATGTTGATGATTGGATTAGAACCACCAAGGACAGTCCCCCCAGGTCATTGGGTGGGTATGGAACTTCCCGGTATGATTTGAGCAGTGGTTTGGGCAGTGGTAGTGGCAGATGCGTTCAGTGCCCTAAATCCAAAAGGGAGATTTGGTCTTGGTGTTACAGGTGTACCAATCGGTGTTTGATTAACTACCGTGTTACCGGCGGGAATGGTCGGGATGTGCAGGGTCAATGTTGAATGGGTTGTCTGGACGGGAATAGTAGGTCTCGGACCAACGGTCGTTACATTCGGACCAACGGGTGGTGTGCTTGGAGCAATGGTTGGAGTGGCCGTAAAAGTGGTAGTACCGGTGAAGTGATTTGGGGGTACAGTGTAGGAGAAAGGTATGTCAACACCTTCTCCCATTCCATAAAGATCTCGCACCAAGCGTGGTGGACTCAGAACAATGTTTTCAGTCCAAAAAGGGTCGTTGGGTAAAGGGTGTTGAGGAGACCCAGCCGGAGCGTTAGAGGGGTTTATGACAACAAATTCTCCAGCAGATTTTAGGTGAAGGAGCTGTCGTTCATATCCCTCCGGAATGCGATAAGCCTCCGGGGATTCCGAGACAATTCTAAAATTCTCTATAGGGATGGGAACTTCTTCCTGAGGAGTTGTAGTGATTTGAACCTCGCTCGGTTGAGGAGGCTATTCTGTAGAATGAGGGGGTAAAGGGATGTCTCCTTCCATATTTTCTAGAGGAAGTCCCTGTAGCCTCCGCGAGTGTCGTGGAGGGTCGATGTTGGCGGAAGAAAAGAGTCGACGAAAGAAATCTATGGCCAACTAGCGAAAAGAAACAACACACGCTAAAAAATCTAAGAATCACAGCCAAGCAAACAGGACCTTCTTTTGATGACCGTACTAGTTGGTGATGAAATCCAACATCGCGTGATCAAGTCCAGAAGGGGTGGGGATAGGGTGGAACAGTTACAATGGCGACCTGCTTAACGGACTTACGCCTTGGTGCAAGATTCCACGCAGTAATTGTGGATTTACCCTCCAAGGAGCCCGAGTGAGTTTGACCAATGTCTGCTCCAGGTACAGTGAGACTTCCCGTCACCGTCACCTTGTGTAAGAACCTAAAGATTATGGCCACTAAGGTTACCAATTCGCAGTCATCCCCTGGCCAGGAACAGTCGACAGTTCGATCCGAACGTACGGGCAGGGTATCAAGCTCGAAATCAACTAAGAAGCTTCCACGCAGCAATTGTGGATTTACCTCAAAGTGATCCCCATAATACGATCCAACCACCACAAACAGTTAAACCACAGAGGGTTAGTCCCCATAGCTTACCTGAATACAACCTCGTGCGTAACCCCTGTGTGAGAGGGGGATCCCAGGCAGACTTATACGATAACTGGATTTACTCTCCCTAACTCAGGATACTAATGTTTGTTTTGACAACTTTGGAGAGTTATGCTCACAGCCTAATCCAAAGTACTACACCTATTCTACTGTTGGTGGAGGATTCTAGCAAAGAAAAAGTTCTAGATAAATTTTAATTTGTGTTGATTTTAATGGCTGTTCTTTACGCAAAGGGGTGCATGGAAGTGAAACGAATGGAGATTATGACTCAGACCCAAAGAATGCATCGAACATGATAAATAGTTATTTTCTTTCGATGAACATCTAGCTAAGGGAGAGAGAGAGTTCTTTCACTAACCAACACAACTACGGAATGCTCTCAAACAATTCTTTTTCTCAATCAAATCCTAGTGTAATGAAAAAGCTCTTAAATGCCTTCTAATATGCTCAATCAATCATGAAGATATCTTTATTGCTTGTGTATGGATGATGATCAATATAAACACAATGCTTATCTTTGCTAATTATCTTCTTGGTATGATTTGAAAACCAAACTAGCATAAGAAAGAGCAACACAAACAATACACGCTTCGTATCAATCAAAACAAAAAGCGAAAAAGATGAAACAATCAAAGAGAAAGGAAAAACTTTACACCCAAACAACAAAAATTGAAGGATAAGGACCTTGAATCAAAGTGAGATGAAGAGGTCTATAGGCCTTTGATGACCTTCACCAAGGTTTTTTACTCAAACTGATGAGGAGAGAAGAACAATGCATAAATCTCAAATTTTACTCAACAGGAAAAACCTAATGAACAATAGTGAAGAAGGCTGCAAGATCCAAACAACAAGGTGTTTATCTTTCAAAAAGATAGATGTTGATGCTAAAAGGGAAGACAAGTTGACTCACTAAATCACTCAGCAGAAGAACACAGAGGCAGAAATTCAAAAAAATGCAAATTTTGAAGTTTTCTGGGCCAAAGGAGGCTAGTGCTCTGTTGCCAAGGGAAAAGAGCGTTATAGCGCTCTGTGTAAGTCTACAAAAAGCGTTGGCACTCTAATAACACTAAATCAGGGGCGCCAGGGTCTAAAAGTTCCAGAAATGTCAAGAAAATTTAAAAATTGAAGTTCCAACTTGACAAGGATGCTGAGTATGATGGGACAAGGAGCCAATCAGCTCATGAAACTAATCGAAGAGGGGTAAACCAGGTCTGAAATAATCAAGGGACAGAACAAGGTCAATGAGGAGAAACATTCAAACAAGAGGTTTCGATTTCAGGTTATCTCCCTAGTGGAGTCGGCAGTTTCTGTTGTAGGAAAATCTGCCTGCGGACAAGTAGATCGACCTCTAGAGCTTGACCTTAACCCTAGACAGAAAAATGCTTATCATGGACACTGACTTCCTTTCAAATCTATCTAAGCCTAATGCATGAGAAGGAAGGATAATAGAAGTACCTTTTAATCGACGTTTGTCCCTGCACGCTCCGAGTTGGGCTCCAATCCTTTTGCTCCTCGATGAGGTCTGTGGACAAAACAAGATACAACCACTTCCTACTCTATTGACATTAGCTTGAAAACAGATCTACCAATAAATGATAAGTTCACGTAACATCAGACACAAACTAGAAATAAATAGGCCAAGCTTGTCATATTAATGAGAATAACGACAGCAGTACTTACAATCGTAGATGCGAATGCGACAGCTTCGTCAAGTCCTCTTCGTCCAACCCTTGCCTGAGAGATCCACAACCTGGATGGCAGCAACTTCACTGATCACTTCTCTTTGGCTGACTGTCGGTTTCCTCCAAGATCATAAGTTTCATATGTTCAGTTCTTCCTCCCCTCTTTACCACCATAGAGCTTGCTTATATAGGTTGGGAAGGGCCTAACCACTTGAGTTATGTTTAGAACCAGTTGAAAACCTCCTCCTTGGATCAGAGATCTTTTGACAAAACCAAGAATTCGAAATCAACCACCTCCTAAAATCGAATGATTCTCCCCTTATTCTTCTCATCGGGCTAACAATTTGCCCAGAATGGAGAGTGCTCCCTCAGAAGGGGCATCAGAGCACTAGAATGCTCCAGAGAAGGTCAAGGGAAGTGCCAGCGCTTCAAATCTGGATAGCGCTTCTGCAAAGGGGTGGAGAAGCGCTACAACACTTATGAAGCATGGTAGAAGGGCGCCAACACTCCTCAGGCAGTTTTAGAGGAGCTTTCCCCTTCCAAACTCTTGATTAAGAAGCCCTCTCAGGTGTTAAGAGATGTTTGACTTCAGTGAACCAGTTTCTTCCTTCAAACCAAGTACATGAGATGTTCCAAGTGCCTCTTTAGTGTCGTCATTGTGATAGGATGATTCAACACCATTCGTGACACTTGCGACAAGCGAGAGGCATATGCGACACTTATCTAGTTGAGTGATTTTGAGGTGTAACAGTGAGCATTGCCACTTGGTTTTCCAACTCGTAGATCCTGGATTGCAATGTAGGTACATCCAAATAGTATCTTTCAACCCATAACCCACATTGATCGCAAGGTGCAGCAACAGGCTGAACAGAAGGGGGTTTTGATGATTCCCCAAGGGTTTCATGGAGTGGCTCAATACTAGGAAAGTCAGGGTTATCCCACAGACAAGGAGGGAGGTTCCTAACGAAATTGTGAGGTGGTTTGCTACACAATCCCTCGGAGTAAGGATATTCTTCGGCGAGAAATCGTTCAATGTCTGAATCAAAGTCCTCGCTAACCACGATAGGCTCTGTTTTGGCAGGAAGCTTAGAATTGTTCCTCGCCATGCGAGAGATTAATCTTGCATTTTTCTTGCCTCGAGCGTTAACACCAGTCTTCGCTCTAGTCTTTTGTGTTGTAGCTTTAGCAACTTCAGTCTGTTTTGGCACAGCCTTAGGCAAACTCGTAGGTGACTCGGGCTTAGGTCTAGGTAATAAAACATCATAAGGCACAGGGGTAGGTTTTCTCTTGGTCACCATGGGCTTATCTACCTGTGGAGGGTTAGACTCCCCAAAACCATTACGGTTGAGGAAATCATGCCAAGAATCACGACGTAACCCTAACTCGTAAACTAAAACCATTTTGATCAACCCAACATGGAAGAGGCTAGTGTCAGCCTGGCTATGCTTGTATCGTTTAGCCATTTTGAGCAGACTTCGGTGCAGATAGTGAGGCATACTTAGTTCAAAACCCATGAAAACCATTAATAAACGCAGGTGGAATAAGAAAATAAACCCATACTTGCCTTCATAGGTAACGAAACGTTTGATAATCATCAAGAGATCATACTAGCGGGGTTTCAACATCTTCGCAGGCAACCCTCTGTCGCATGAGTTCACTGTACGAGATTGGAACAGTAATGTCCATGGGACATCATCTACCTTGCAACTTTTCGACCATTTTTGTCGCTTGGCAGGCAAGCTGGTTGCCAGGCTGAGAAATTCTTCAGTAATTTCAAGCTGAACATCTCCCACTTTGGCTTGGCAGCCATCAAACGACAACGCAAATTGCCGAGTCACTGTGAGGTCATAGCCATCAAACTTACTTATGAAAGCAAGCCACCCGTTTTGTTCCAGGTCGCTACATGCACCACTAAATGTCAACAGTGCTTGGCACCTGTTAGGCTCGACCCTTACGACAGGAGCCATAACCTCTGTACATGGTAGGGTTCAAACTGAATGAAACAATGCACAGAGTTGAAAAACGATAGGTTTGATGGCTTCAAAGCTCGAATAGACCGAAATTAACTGCATGCACGCGAAGGTGGTGGGATTACCACCGCCACGCACTGTATTAATTGACTGAGTACAGTGTTATAAAAAACATAATCGTTTATACCATGCGTATCGGCCAGCAAATAGGTGTGTAATCATATTAACGTGCCAGTCAACCGGGGCAGAACCAATACCATGTGTTATACTCATGCCAAGTGTACAGTTCGATCCACCACCATATCCATCGTGTCAATCAATCGTTTTACACCAAGGTTTAAAATTAATCGATGCCAATACAAAGTTTGGAACTATGAATCATTCAACGTAGTATCAACCAAACAATATACCAAGCATTAATTTGTAAAGTCCAATATGATTAATCCATGCGCCTTCAAACCATTGCTTATTTCTTGAATTGACTTCATAACTTACCAATGTATTTGCACATTCAAATGTTTGCGTTCCAAAGTTTTTTAGAACATAATGATCCAAAACTTCTCATATAATAACTGAGTGAAAAGTCCATAGCAATAAGGATAAAAGAAATAAGACCAAATCCATTAAAACTTTTATAAGATCAGAATAAAACCAATAAATTTTTATGCCCAAAGGCTTAGCAATCAAACATATCCAAATGCACAATCAAGGTGAGAGTATGCTCAAGGATAAAAGTTCGAGAAAATCTTTAGCAGTCATGTGATAAACCAATGGTCAAGTGTCTTTTGGAGAAATCGATAAAAGACGACTACAGTCCAAACGATGAAAAAGGTATTTTCACACTTACAGTTGTGAAAATCAAATCGAGACCAAATTGCAATTGTCGAAAGATGAAACAAATGCCTAGAAGCACAATGCGTCGATGATTTTTCATTACCGAGACAAGGGGTGTAGGCAGCGTTTTTTAAGAGCAATTAAAAAAAAATGATTGGCTGCCAACAAGTCAATACCATGAACCTTCTGAAAGCCTTTGGAAACAATCATGGCTTTGTATTTGCTAATCTGTCCATCCGCTACACTCTTGGTCCTATAGACCCATCTACAAATGACAAGTTTCCTCCCATAAGGAAGGGGAACCAGATCCCAATTCTAGTTCTCGAGGAGGGAGTTGTACTCCTCTTGCATGGTGAATTCCCAAAATGGATTTTCAGCATCCTTGCCATAATACTATGGATCTGAAGACTGAACCAAGAAAAGATGCCTAGAGGGAAAGGGTTTAGTGGAAGTGAGTGCAATAGGAGGCTCCTTGAAATCAGATTGAGTCCTCCTAGTATCGACTGGATCACCAACACGATCCCCTACATCTTGAAGAGTAGTTTATGCCCACTTGGGCCTTTTCTCTGGCTCTACAACTGCATCTAGATGCTTTGACTCTGCATCTGACTATACTGACTCTAAATCTGAATCATCTGAGTCCTCTGAATCAGAAATATCGTCTGAAGAAGAGTCGACATGTGCATGCTCATCATCTCGGACAGGTAGAAGAGTGAAGGTGTCTACATGCGACTGTTGAGGTGCATGCGAGACACTTTCCTTGAATTGGACACTACCCTCAATGATGAGCTGGTCCAAGGAAAGATCAATAAGATGATATACCTTCACATTGTTGGGGTATCGAACAAAAATTCACTTAGTTCTCTATGGTTCAAGTTCCTTCCTCTTTTCAGAGGGAATCCTGGCCCATGCACATGAACCGAAAATGCAAAAGTGGGTCACTTCCAGTTTGAGGCTGCTCCAAGCCTAGTAGGGGGTCTTATCCTTGACAGATCTATGGGGAGATCTGTTTTGGATGTATGTTGCACAGTTAAGTGCTTCGGCCCATAGTCTCTGTGGTAGAGTCTTTGCATGCGGCATGCAAGATGCCATCTCCTTTAGAGATCGGTTTTTCCTCTCAGCAACTCTGTTTTTCTGCAGATTATAGGGAACTGTGTGTTGCCACTAAATCCCTTCCTCATGGAAAATATTATGGATCTCATGATTTACATTCTCTCCCCCGTTATCAGTTCAGAGGACTTTGATCTTATTTCTGGATTGTGTCTCAACCAGGGCTTTGAAGTCTTTGAGGTGTTGAAAGACCTCGAAATTTTTCCTGAGAAAGTAGATCCATGTAAAACATGAGAAATCATCAACAAAAATGAGAAAAAAACCTCGCTTTGCTGATGGATGGATGCGGAAAAGGAGCTATAAGGTCATTTTGGATCATATCTAATGGTGCAGAAGCTCGCTGAGACTTTCCTTTGTCAAATTTCTCTTGAGGGTGTTTTCTGAGAACACATCCCTCACACACTCCCTTGGAGAAATGGTTGTCTGGTAAACCATAAACCAATATTTTCTTGCTAAGTTGTTGCATGTATCTGAAATTCAAATGTCCAAACCTTTCATCCCATATCCTACTACTTTCATCAGCATGAGTGAGCAGTAAATCAGAATCAGGTTCAATGAATTCATAAAATGTATACAATCTAGACTAATGATTTACCTCACCGGTAGCAACCCTGGAGCTGGTTTGCATGTCATAGATGTCCACGCAATTTGGTGTGAATATGAATTTCTTTCTGGCATCATAATTTTTCATCTGATACATGAAGAGAAGGTTGACAAAAATTTTGGGAACATGCAACACATTCTTGAATCTTTCATTGGTGAGTTCAATCCTTCCTTTGTCAGTGACTTCAATAGAAGAGTTGTCCCCCATCAAAATAGGAGGACCTTTGCATGCATACAAACAAGAATATACTTATTTTGAGGCAGCCATGTGATGTGATTCTCTTGAATCAACGATCCAAACATCGGGAGAGGAGTTGATTGCAATCAAGGCATGGCTAGAATTGCCTTTCTTGGGATTGAGATCTTATGGCTTCTTCTTCTTGGCACCCTTGGGGATGCGATATCCAACGTTGATTTGATGAAGTATTTGAGAGATCGTATCTATTTGGTCTTTCATGCATGCAGATTCTGAATGGAATCCTTTGTGACAATATGTGCATTTCTCCCCTTTTCTTCCCTTTTCCCATTTGGATACAGAGGCATCGGTGAAGGGTTTTGTGTGCCCTTCCTTCTTTAGATGTGCATGAGATTTACGTTTATCTCTACATTTATATTTATGATATTTGTGGCTTCCATCATGCATAGTGAGTGCATGCGCCCTTGGGCCTTTGATTGTGCCCATGTTGATGAGTTTGGTTTTCTCTTGTGTCAGAGATTCGATAAAGTCCTCAAGAGAAGGCATCTTCCAGGTGGCTCCAGAGGAAAATCTGATACAATGGAATGTGGATACGAATACAAATAATTCAGGACCAATATTTGAGAGAATGGTGAGAACCGTTTGTTTCTCCTCCTTCAATTTATCAACCCCTCAAGCTTTGAGTTACGACAGTAAATCCTTGAATTTTGTAAAGAAATATTGGATATTATTGAAGCTTTTTGGATCCAATGTGAGAAGCTCCACCTCCAACATGTTCCCCCTCATCTCATCCTATTTTCAAAAGATCCCTTCCAAGGTGGTCCAGGCTTCATTGGGAGTCTTACAAGAAGATATCTGAAAAAGGAGATCAAGAGAAATAAGACTGCAAATTGTTTCGAGTTCCTCATCCATGCGATTTAAATACTTGGATTTGTCTATGGCTAATGTCGGTTCTGTATATGTATTCAAGGTTAGCCTGTATAACCCTATGGTTCAAAGATGTATGGCTATTTTCTCCTTCCATGAAAAATAGTTGTAAGGTGTAAGAATCAATTCTTTTTGGAAATCCATCTTTCCGTTGTCTTCAATCTTTTGTACCTGCAAAAATTTTTGGTGTATCTTTTTCTTAGCAGTCCATCAACTATGATACCATGTAAATGTGTTGAACCTGCACATAATAGATCTAGCTAAACAATAATACACACATTTGCGGAGATAATTGGAGAAAGAAGAAGGAGAGAAAGAATGAAAGAATTATCATTAACCGTTATGAATAATGAATAATTTACACATGATATACTCTGTATAACTCAATGAGTGCATAGTGGAGGAGAAACAATGTGCCATAGTTGTGGTCTAGAGTGATCTGGACACACACCAATAGTTACAGGAGTGAACTTCCACCTAGTCTAGTCTCTCGAGCAGTTAAGGGAGTGAACTGCCACCTAGTTGAGTTAACTAGTCAACTAGTCTTTAGTTAACTGACTGACCAGAGAGTAGTGAGGAGTTAACTTGGGAAATCAAGGGTAATGTCCCAGTTTGGTGATGATCCCAAGGAAAGTTCACATTAGTTGGTGATGATCCCAATGTTGCATGGTGACAAAA
>CBVK0100527079.1:0-11987 GCA_900067695.1 Picea abies
AACATTTTCATCAAACTTTAATTTAGTCTCACATGACTAATTTTGGATTAGTCAACAACCCTAACTTGAAATAATAATAACTATGTACCTGTAATGAATAAATATATGAAAATAGTACACAATGCTCTTCAATGTCTTTTATGTAATTCCTCCAGGTTTCACTACTTGGAACCTCTCAGAAAAAGGAGTTATAGCAAAAATGACATACCTTGTTGAATTCTGGCTTATTCTAGATATCGAACTTGTAGAGTGTGCCCCACACGAAATATTTGTTGTATGGATATGAAAATGGTACAAAGAATACTACAGACTATATTATAACCAATATATTTGTTCTTACTTAATTTGGATATGTTATGAAGAATTTATGACGTTTTTACCTGAAAAACCTATTTTAGACTAGTTTCAGGACTAGCTACAAACCCTATTTTCCAAAGAGTGTAACTCCAAAAATACAATGCTCCACAAGCTGAAAGTTTTATTACAGATACTTGGATATGTTTCCTCAACGGCCTCCAGATTTCACTGTCTGAATCATTCTAGAAAAAAGTTATTGCGAAAATGGTGAGATGACCTGTAAATAACATACCTTAGAAAGCATCATCAAAATAATTTATCCTCCCTTGAATTTCGGTTTTCTTTACTTCACCTTCCCTATGAAATTTGGCTTAGATATCCTTTGGTTACCTCAGTCACCTGTAGATATTAAATATGCTCAAGTGTGATTAAAATGAGAGAGCCTTGCCTCGTGTTTATACTTTCATGTAGCTTCCTCAGGGGGTTACATTTTAACCATATTAACCCACTTTCCTTATTTTACGGTTAACCCACTTCTAATTTTTCCATTAAAATTATTATTTTAAATAATTTCCTTTGTATTCACTTTGACTTATAGTACACCCATCACTTCACTTTATTATTTACCTTCTAAAATCTTTTAAACCACTTTGACTACTTTGAACTTTTGGGGCTTCTAGATGACTCATGAGGGTTCTCCAACTTTGCATGGCCATAACTCTCTAACCGTGAAGAGTTATGTGATGTTCCACATACCAATGGAAATGGAATGACATATACTATCCATATAGAATATTCTTTCCTACAAATATATCAAAACTCATACCATTATCCATCAAACAAAATTGGGTCCATTACCCAAACCTCGGTTCTCCAACTTCTCATGCCCATAAATCTATAACCATGAGGAGTTATGTGACATTCCACATACCATCGGAAATGGAATGAAATGTACTATCCATCTAGAATAGTTTTACCTTCAATTATATTAAAACTCATACCATTATACATGAAACAACCTTGGTTCCATTACCCAAACCTTTGTGCCACCAAACTTTCTCCAAGGGTTGAAATCAATCTACAATATCACTCTCCAATGGTTGACATCAATGAAAACTAACAATCCATATCAAATGTCCATCAACCTAAGCCAATTGTTTGACACCAACTAGTCATGGAAACATATTGCATTTTAGTATTTTGTTGGGAAAAATAATAGTTGACTGTACCATCTGATGTTGGCACTTTAAATATTTAGGGGATTTGATATTTATATAGAAGTTGGAGTTTTCTTATTGTAAATATTCGATAGGAGCATATATGAAAGATACCTTGTTTAATTATTCATGTTTAAACTGCTACATGCCTAATATATAATGTATGGTATACTAGTGCCAATTCAAGCGATCAATTCATGAATTTTATTTGCCTTCTTAATGTCCCTAATAGACCTATTTCCGATAATAGAATGTGAGCTTTACTAATACTACCTTGGCCTTTTAGGAAACATTCATCTTGATTCTTAAGTTAGCCTCATATGGTTGTTGGAATTTAAGCAGCTTTGCACGGGAACAATGTTTTCTCACTTTTCTTGGTATATGTATCCAAAGTGGATTGATATGGTTGGCCTTCCATATATTTGAAATAAATATTTTCTCGACAATTTTAATTTCTTATCGCTGTAACTTTCTGCAATTTCAGTGATAATGATATTTATATGTGAAATCAAAGTTCTTGTTTTTAAATGACCCTTAACATATTTTACAAGTTTTTTCATTGGGTTCTTGGTTTTATTGTTAAGTAGGGAGGGTTATAACCCCCCTACCAAGGTTCGAATTCCCATAGACAGGTTTTCCCCTTGTGGGTCATCTCCCTATGAAAGAAAATGAAAATCATTTCCATCAATGACTTTTCCAAATACTTCTTTGGCCATAGAGTGAAACTCGCTTACTTCTCCTTCAAATGAAAACATCCATCCATTTTATCAACATATGGAAGGGGGATGTTACTTGTGACCGTAATGATATTTAAATTTGCTTCTTCAAAACTCAATGCCACTATGTGGATCACAAAAAGTGAGTGAATTCATCCAATGTCGACACTAGCACCATCATATGGATATAATACTTTCACTTGTCACCTTCCTGGAGTACTTCATGTCCTACTGGAATTAATGGTAACTGTCAAAAACAAAAAATTGTACATAAATATTAGATAACGATTATTACAATTATGTTCTCAAAACATACATAGTTATTGAAATAAAAAAATTGAATGCACTCTCCACTGACTCAATATTTGAAATACCAGCAGAGCTTGGTACTGATTGAAAATGTTCAAGCACATCAATGTTGTCATATTTTATATTTTTTTGTGATAATTTGTTTTCCTTTAATATTCTTCATGTGATTTCATGATGCACAAATCAAATATTACTCTTTATATCCAACTACTAAAATAAAATCAAAGTTTATAGTTGTAATGGAGTGTCTCTTTTTTCTATGGCATTTTAATACAAAGTTGGAGTATTGGTCAAGAACCAAAGTTTATAGTATGCAGAAGAGCATCCTTAAGAATTGTACTAAACAAATCCATTCAAATACCAAAATCTCATTAAGTTATTTAAGAAGGCATGTAATAGCAACAATATTAAGTTATACATGGAAATTACAGCAGCAACAAAACCCATGTCTAGATATGAAAATGATGCATTTCAAATATAAAAATGATGCATTACTAGCAAGTTTTGAGAAGTCTTAGTCCAATCAACCTTGGCTTAGATGTAATGAATTAAAGGAGTTCAAATAAAAAAATATGGGTGTTTTCTTGGGTTTGTTTCTGGCACATACTTTTATGATGCCATACATATCATTACTTGAAAGGAAGATAAGGTACATTTATTGGAGGAGTCTACTTGTAGTTGTTGTTTGTCGAGCCTGATTATCTTCCCGATTCACATGTCTTTGTTTTCAGCCATGTTTATACCCCATGAAGACTATACACCTTGGAAGAATGTACACCCATCCACACGGGAGGGGGGGGTGTTGTGAGAGTTCAGGAGCGAAGCCCCCAAAGGAAAAATTGCCTTGTAAATGTATATTGTAATTTCATAGTCAATCTTGACCATTCATCATTAATCCACAAATCTAACAATAGAGATTATGTTAGGGTTTTTTGAGGGAATTGTATTGCGACTGTGTATTATGGTGAATCTTGTATTCTGAGAAAGAAGATTGTGAGACAAAGAAGAGGAAGTTACAACGGACATGGTGTAGGTTGTATCCCTTCATTTTGTTGGATAATAAAAAGGAAGAACCTAGAAATTTATCTGGTGGACGTAGCCCACACTGGGTGAACCACATATATATGTGTCTCTATTGTATTGTGTATCTTTTGTGTTTTATTTCTGCATTTGTTTTATTTATTGCTTTGTGATCCTATTTTTCTAACAGTAGCATGAGGAATTCCCAAAAGATCCCTATTTGCACAAATTATTCTCACCCAAAATATATTATCATGCACTGTTACTATGCATTGCCACTTCAAAAAGGATGTTGGCATGGGTTATGTGTGACTATGGAGTCTATGTTGGTGTAGACAAACACTAATTTTGGGTTAGCATGCAAAAAAGAGGAAGGCACTCCACATAGAGATTTCCATCACGGTTGAGGGAATCATCTTGAAACTAGTTTATGAAAGATTATATTTCCTAAAATAGATAGACACACCAATAATACTCCAATTAGAGATGGATATGTGATGTTTTTTTTAACATTAAAGTTAAAGTTTTTGGTCCATTTTTTGGTGACCCTATGATTTTAAATTTTATGTATGAGCTACCATCCATTTTCGGGTGGCCCTATGGTTTTAAATTTACCCTACAAAATAAATTGCAGAAACTTAAAAATATGCATTCTTTAAAATATTATAAAATACCAATGTTGTTATAAGGACCATACCTTTGCATGTTTTGGTGCATCTAATATTATAAGATGAGGGGTTTAAATTTCTTGGCCTTTTTATCAGTCTTTCACCACTCTTGCACCATCTAGATTTACAATTTTTTCCTATGATTGACAGGCATTTCCATTAAAAAAAAAGAGGCTTTGTGAGTGAATGGGAATGGAAGAAAAACATCAACAAATTACAAATTCAAGTGAAGAAATAGTTTCAGGTGAATAAAATTATCTTACCTCATCTAAATCAATAAATCCCTCAGCCTCATTCCATGCAACAACATATTCCATGATACATTAATTAAATCTTAAATGCAAGTTGCTAAATTTCCCACTTATTCATTTCCATGCCCTGGGGCGGGCTGCCATCAACATGCTTAGAACCTACTTCCTTCCAATTTTTGGAGAGAACGATACCTTTCAACTTTGACTATAGACTAAAATAGGTCATAAATTAGTTAATAGTGGCATGCAATATTTACATCTTTCAAATGTTCTTCATTATTTCACTTGGAATAAGCTCTTATGAAGGATTTTTTCATATCCCTCCTTGTAACCTCATCTACATCCTGGTAAATATCCCAAGAAAAATTTGTTAAGAGATGCATCACCTTCCAATTTCTCATATTTCTCCTGTACGATGATCAGTGTACTCTGTAAATATCTATATATTTTCTAAGATACCTACAAAAAAGATCTATCTAAAAATGAAGCATACACAACTTGCAATGGTGGATGAAGAGAGAACAGACAAATTGGAGGAAAGAATGAAATAAATTATATTATCTGAGTAAGAGATTGTTACAATACAAGTGATATACTCTTTATGACATGACTAACTCACCATAGTATCCAAGATAATCTAAATTAGTAGTTTTCTAGAGAGATATGACACACACTAGAAGTTACTGGAGTCAACTACCACCCAATCCTAGTTAACTAGCCATGCGGTCATCAGTTAACTAGCTAAATTAGAGTGAAATGAGGAGGATATCACTCACACATGTGAAATTATATTTACTGGTGATTATCCCAATGCAAGTGAACATTACTAGTGATTATCCCAAGGCTATCATGCAACACTTTGTGATAAATACAAGGTTGGCATGCAACACTTCACTAAACTAGTCTAACTGAACGGTAACTAAGAATTGAATGGAGGGTATGTGTCACCATTTTCTAGGGGAGAATATCTCATACTAAGGTACCCTCAACCTATCCAAATAAACTTAGGAAAATAAAATGAAAGGAAAATCCTAGGTGTGTATAATATCTCCAACACCCCCATGAACACTACTAGGGAGTATACATAATGAATGGGTCCCAGAAACAAAGCCCATATTAGGTACCCATGAAAAATTCAACTAATGAACACTAAAATAAAGCGAGGAAAGAGGGAAAACCTCATGCAAACCCCCCCTTAAAATACAATGTATCAAAATAAGAGAACGACAATTGCTAGGAAATTGTGTCCTTGGGTGGAGCTTCCCAATGAGTGGGGTTGGGCGTGTGTCCTGCAGCTACCATAGGCCTTTCTGGGATGAGAGTGATATTTAGTCGTCAGGCTCTGAGGATGTTGGATTCATTTTGTGGGCTCTGCAAATCCTACTCCATCCAGGGATGCAGCGATATGGTTTCATTGATATTGGTGTGGATTGTGGTCCAAACATCTTTCCACATCCTCGTGACCGAATTGAAAATTCGTTTGTTCCTCTCTTTCCATATTTTCCAGAGGATGAAGCCTGGGAGTAGCTGCCAAATTCTATTGAGGATGGGAGAGTGAAAGATAGAGATTCTCCAATCTTCAATGGTTTCTTTTAGACCCATGCGGTCCCTGTCCGTTGTTCTCATGATGTTGGCACTATGATCCCAGATGCACGAACTATAGGGGCATAGGTTGAGGAGATGGTTTTGGGTTTCTTCCTCTTGACCACATAGCTGACACCAAGAGGGGCCAATGAAACTCCGTTTTCTTAAGTTATCCCAAGTGAGGATGTTGTTGTGTGCCACTAACTAGAGGAAGGTACTATTTTTTGGCCAAGATTTCATATCCCAGATTTTTCCCCAAACCTCCTCTTGAGGTAAGGTTCTGTGACCTGCTTTTAAATAGTAAGATTCAGGCATGTTGAAGGCGCTTGTGGTGGAATGGCCCTACCTGAGAATCTCCTCCCCTTGTTGAATCAAAAGTTTCCTTGAGGAAAGATGCTCCTATAGGGGTCATAGGTTGAACATCGTGGGAATATTCAGGTGCTCGTGGGATTTTTTCCAGGTACACCAAGTTTCCCCTGGATCGAAAGGCTTCCAGAAATCGATGACTCTATGAAGCCATGTGGCAGTTGTGAGGGGAATGAGGTTACTGAGATTTGGAAATGTATTCAAGTCTGGGATTTGTTGCCACGAATCGCTCCAGAAGTATGCCAAGGGTCCATTTTGTAGTTCCCAGAATGAATGGTCCAAGATGAGTCCTCGATTGTTCCTGGCCGCATTCCAGATTAGTGACCCTGTGCTTTGACCATTCCACCTAATGAGTTCTCTTTCAGGGGTTGTGAGGTTGTATTTCTTTCTCCGCAGTCGTGCCCAAAGATCCTGAGGTATTTTTAACCATCTCCACCATATTTTAGCGCTGAGGACTTTGTTGAGAATGGTTGGGTCACATAGACCGAGGCCTCCTGCTTTTTTTGGGGTGCAAACCTTTTTCCAACTTACCAAGGAAATTTTGTGTCCTTCTTTGGTGCCTTGCCATAAAAATCTTCTTTGGATTGTTCTTAAGGTGTTGAGGATAAAACTTGGGGCCGCCAAGGCTGAGAAGGTGTAGATCGAGAGATCTTGGAGGAATGATTTAAGGAGAATGAGGAACCCAGGCAGATTGAGGGAGCGAAAGGTCCAAAGGGAGAGTCTCTTCCTAAAATTGGACAACAAGGAGTCCCAGGAGGAATACCTGAGTGGGTTATCAATAAGGGGGATGCCCAGGTAGACGAATGGTAGGACGTTGCAGGTGAAGCCCAGGATGAGAGTGACAAGGTTTTGTATAACAAGAGGTGTGTTGAAGAAGAAGAATTGGGATTTGGTTAGATACACCTCCATGCCTGAAGCTTTGCAGAAGAGGTCTATGATGGATCTTAAGCATCGGGCTTCTCTGGCTATGGATAGTCCCATAAGGAGTATATCATCTACAAATTGGTTATGTGAGATGGGGGAAGAAATTCCATGGGGAGTGAGGAATGAGAGAGAGTGATCCCTGATAGCTTCTTTGAGTGTGTGGCTTAGCCCTTCTGCCATAAGGATGAAAAGGAAGGGCGAGAGAAGGTCCCCTTGTCTTATGCCTCTTAAGGGGGAGAAAGGTTTGGAAGGGACACCATTGATAGGGATGGAAAACAATTCTGAAGAGGTGAGATTGACTATCCAAGAGACCCAAGTGGAGTCAAAGACAAAGGCTAAGAGAGAAGATTTTAAGTATCTCCAGATTAACTTGTCGAAAGCTTTAGAAAGATCCAGTTTTAGGAGAATACCTTGAGTTTTGGTTGAGTGAAGGGAGTGAATAACTTCATGAGCCAAGATTACGTTGTCTAGTATTTGTTGACCTTCGATATAGTCAGATTGCTCTAGGGAAATTAAGAATGGTAGAATGGGCTTGAGGCAGGTTGCAATGATCTTTGTTAGGAGTTTGTAAATGACATTGCAGAGGGCTATGGGTCTAAAGGAGTCCCAGGAGGAATTCCTGAGTGGGTTATCAATGAGGGGGATGCCCAGGTAGATAGACAGTAGGATGTTGCAGGTGAAGCCTAGGATGAGAATGAGATGGTTTTGGATAACAAGAGTTGTTTTGAATAAGAAGACTTGGGATTTGGTTAGATTCACCTCCATGCCTGAAGCTTCGCAGAAAAGGTCTATGATGGATTTGAAGCACCAGGCTTCTTTGGCGGTGGATAGTACCATAAGAAGTATATCATATACAAATTGGTTATGAGAGATGGGGGGAGAAATTCCATGGGGGTTGAGGCACGAGAGAGAGTGATCCCTGATAGATGCTTTAAGTGTGCGGTTGAGCCCTTATGCCATACAGATTAAAAGGAAGGGCAAGAGTGGGTCTCCTTGTCTTATGCCTCTTGAGGGGGAGAAAGGTTTGGAAGGGACACCATTGATAAGGATGGAAAACAATGCTGAAGAGGTAAGATTGACTATCCAAGAGACCCAATTAGGATCAAATCCATAGGCTAGGAGAGATGATTTTAAGTATCTCCAGCTTAACTTGTCGAAAGCTTTAGAAAGATCCAGTTTTAGGAACATAACTTGTGTTTTGGTTGAGTGAAGGGAGTGGATAAATTCATGAGCCATGATTGCGCTATCTAGAATTTTCTGACCTTCTACGTAGCTAGATTTCTCTGGGGAAATCAGGAACAATAGAATGGGCTTGAGGCGGGTTGCAATGATATTTGTTAGGAGTTTGTAAATGACATTGCAGAGGGATATGGGTTTTAAATACGAGGGAGAAGTGGTTTTATTCTCTTTAGGGATGAGGGTGAGAAAGTTTGCATTGAGGGCTTGGAGGACCTTTCCAGATCTTCTGGAGTCCTCAATGATTTCCCAAACATCCTCAAGGACAATGCCCCAACAGTAGTGAAATAAGTTTGAAGTAAAGTCGTCTGGTCCAGGGTCTTTACCAAGCGGGGTGGCATTAAGAGACTAATTGACCTCCTCCTGAGTGATTGGTCTCATCAGGGCTTCATTTTGCTCCTTGGTAACCTCCTTGGATATGTTTATTAGGATAGAATTTGAGCAGTCTGTTGGGGGTTCCATAAGAAGAGATTGGTAGTAGGTAAGCAGTTCCTTTTCCATATCAGTGTGTTGTTGAAATTTTGTACCTTTCTCTGAGATTAAGTGGGTGATGTGATTGGTTTGTCACCATTGGACCATGGATTGGTGGAAGAATTTGGTGTTTTTTCCCCCTCTTTCAGCCACAGGATGCAAGATTTTAGTCTCCAAAGAACTTCTTCCTGCGCTCTTCGTTCTGCGATCTGATTGTTGAGAAGTGTTTCCTGTGTTTTTAGGGCTTCTGTTAGGTCTTGTGTCCATATCTTCTATTGTAGTGTCTGCATTTGTTGTTGTAGATACTCTTGTGCTTGGAAGATATCGCCAAAGGTGGACCTATTCCAGATTTTGAGGTGTTTCTTGAGGTTTTTTAGCCTTTGTTGGAATCTATACATCGGGGTTCCTGTTTGGATGGCCACCTCCTCCCACCAAGTCTTGATGTTTGTTTGGAAATCTGGGTGAGTCAACTAGAGTTTTTCAAAGCGGAAAGGTTTTCTTCCTAGGGTGGTAGTGATATTGAGGGTTAGAAGTATTGGCCAGTGATCTGAACCCGTGGTATCGATGACTATGGCATTCTAGGATAGACCCTCCATCATGATGGCCTCAGATATTAGGAAACGGTCTAGTCTACTAGAGACATGTTGGGCCCCCGAGCGTCTGTTGGACCAGGTAAATGGCCCATTGTCTATTTCGACGTCAATGAGGTTCAGTAGGCCTATGGTATGGTTAAAGAGCATGTTGTCATTCCCCAGGGGACGATTGCCTCCATTTTTTTTTCCAGCCCCGTGATCATATTGAAATCTCCCCCGAGGATCCACCTTTGGGGGCCTAAGTGTTATTCTACCCATTCCATGTGCTGGAGGAATGCTTCTTTGTCCCCTGGTCTAGGGGGTCCATAGAAGTTTGTGATGTAGCCTTGTTTGTTCAAGCCAATGAGGAGAAAAGAGGCTGTGATGGTCCATTTGGAGGTAAAAAAGTTGTCAAGTAGAACGGTGGGTGGATTACAGAGCAGTGAAAGCCATCTTGCTACCCCATTGGCATCCACTTCCACATGTTGTGCTTGTGTCCAACATCATTGAAGTGTGTTTTGTTCTTCTGTTCTCGTACATTTTGTTTCCTATAGGAGTAGTATGTCTGGTTGTTCCTTCCTAATTATGTCTTTGAGCAAATTTTGTTTGCTCTTTGCGTTAAGTCCTCTTATGTTCCAAGATAGTAGCTTCATGAGGATGATGGTAGTTGGAGGGGGGGAAGGTTGTCCGAGATCAAATGAATTTGACCTGAGTTGACAAGTAAGTTACCAACATCTTGAATGAGCTGGTGTTTTGGTTTCCTACCTCTCTTTTTCTCCTCCTTTGTAGTTTTGTGTTTTTCCTTTGAGGTTTCTTTTTGTATTCCCAAGTTTGTGTTGGCTCAGGTTTTACCTCCTACCGATGAATTGAGGAAGACTTTGTGCACCTTGCGCAACTAGTCGAGCGGTATGGTATACAGTGGTTGTTAACGATAGGCTTGTTCCAGATGCACCATATCGATACCTTCTAGCTCTTGATCCTCCAAATCCATGTCTGGATCACCCATATCTAGCTCGAGAGTGGTTGGAAGGGAGTCCGTTGTGACTAGTGGTTGTGAGGAAGATTGGACAGGGGGGATCATGCATGGCAGGGGTTTGACCGGTTGCAAGGGTTGTCAGAGGGTTGGTAGAGGAAGAAGGGGCATCCAATGGAGTTTGAAGGGCATCAAAAGAGTTCTTGGTAGGGGTTCCGGTAGGGGCTGGGGGGTTTCCCTTTTTGCCTGGTGCTTTCGACGACCCGTGACATGGGTGAGGTCATCCTTGGGTTTGTCAGAATCTTCCTGGCTTGGGGGGTTTATTTAGAAGGTGTTTGCTAAAAATATGTCCATGCTCGTGACACTTGCGGCAGCGGAAGGGGATGTGCTCATAATCTAGGGTTTGGGACCATTCTTCATCTTGGTAGTCCAGGATAATAGTTCTAGGGAGGGGGTTCGAGATATTTAAATAAACACAGATGTGGGCATAAGTAGTGTACCTTCGTTGCTTTGTTTCCTACGAAGCTTTGACGTAGCTACCGATGGTGTTTCCAATCCCTGCGAGGATCTCCTCCAGCCAAAATTCCTGAGGGAGCGAGTATAGCCGCAACCAAACCACAGCGTGGGTGAAGTCTTCCTTTTTCAGGTTGAATCTCTCCGTCCAGAATCAAAGAAACAGGCCTGTCGAGTTGTAGAATTACAACGCCCCTTCGAAGATTCAATTTCCGTCCTCCATATTATGCAATATGATAGTAAAGAAGCCTTTTGATCCTAGTTGGAGGTCATAATGACCCTTGGGTTTCCACCAATGTTGAATCCATTTGACCAGGTCTTTTTCGGATGGCCATAACCCCAGGAATTTTCCTATCAAAGCAAAATCCCGCATATATTGTTTATGATCCTCCATTCTTGGCGAGCTGATGGTATATTTGGGAGCTATCGGGGCTTGCAGAATTCATTTGTCGGGTTCCCAGGTGTGTTTGGTTCTTGGTTGACTGGTTTCCGGGTCGATGAAGATATGGCCAAGCGTGTGTGTCATAAGTGTGGAGGGCTTCCCATTGCAATCAAAGTGATAGGGAGGGCAATGGCCAGTAGTACTCTTCCAAAGTAGTGGGAATGGGCACTCCAGAGTCTGCCAAAAGCCGACAGCATCTGTGACTACCTGCGGTTGAGTTACGACGCTCTTGGAAACGAGGATGTTAAGATGCAATTGTGCTTTCTATACATGGATTCTGCCATGTTAAAAAACCAAATTCTTCCTACAGAAATAATGATTCCTTATTGGGTGGGAGAAGGGCTGCTGACAAGGAAGAGATTGCAAGATAAGCATCACCTAAGCTACGACCCATTCGAGATGGGAAATATTTATGTCAATGTTTTAGC
>CBVK0100527080.1:0-11986 GCA_900067695.1 Picea abies
AATAAAAGACTCATTAATATATTTTAATAATTAATTAAATTTAAATTAAATTAAAAACTATGATAAAATTAATCAATTTGGGCTGTTATACAGAGTTATGTTGTAATTTCAGTTTGGGCTGGCTGCATTTGTTATTGCATACCACTGAAGGTTGTACTTCTAGCACTGAAGAGTTTTGCCACATAGTGGCTTTAGACCTGGTCTTGGAATTGTTTTGTTGAATGTATGGAGAAACAACTTCTAGCTAATCTATGGATTTGGTATTGTGCGTTGTTCTTATATGGACTGTGTAATGATGTTGTGTGGTAGGAATTATTTTTTGGTTGTTTAAGCTGTATTATAGATCTCCCCATGAATGGTGTTTTTGAAATTCTATTATGTAAGCTTTGGTATGGCTGCTTCCTGGGGTTTGAAGCTTAATGTGGTGCATTGTATGCATTGTGCAGATATAAGTCAATTGGTCATGTTGGTCACTTGATGCCTTTTAAGTCGTTTGGGTGCAGATGCATAAGAGATACTTAAAAGTGTATAATGGCCTGCCATATTGCAATGCTAGCAAGAAATATATTAAATGACTATCTCTACCTTGCCCGATCTTTGATTTAAATAGAAGTTTTAATGTTTCTATCAGTCTTGAGTTTCATTCCATTGATCTGCCACTTACTGTTCTTGTCGACACTGTACCCAGGTCTTTGCAGTGTAGCTATTCAGCCACATCTTTTTACATGTATTTTAATTTTTTTCCCTGGAAAAATATACAGTAATAAAATTATGGCTATTAATAAGCATGTTGTTTTGATAGAGTAGAAATAAATGATAGATGTATTACAAAACAAACTGGCCTAACATTAAACAGGAGGCATGTAGTGGCAAGTCCCTGAAGGAGTGGAATGAATTTGCTTAGTTGGTAAGTAGAAAGTTTGTTCTCTCTAATTTTTATTAGTTGATGAAAATCAAAGTTGAAACACTTGCCTCAAAGAATTATCAAACTAAATGGAAGTTTAAATTTCAAAACAATGAATTTCTATTTATAAGGTTTACAAATCTTCACGTTAATGATTTGTTGCATCCAACCAGCATACATATATTTTAGTTACTAGTTGGGAAATATTTATGGGCCGGCAGAGAAAATTTTAGGGGCGAAATTTCGCCATTGGGCAAAATTTGAAGGGTTAAAATACTAATTGGGCGAAGTTTTTTTTATGATAAATTTTTCTAATGTTTAGTCCACATATTATCCTTTATTTATAAACATTGTATGTGTTCGCCAAATTCTTTTTTTACCTAAATATTGATTTAGCCATTGATGTTTTGCCCCTCGTATGAACTTTTGCCCTAATTTTTTTTCCCATTTTCACTACACATTGTAGTTTACCCTCGAATTCCTTCTCATTGTAGTTCCCCCTCAGTTGTGATATAGTTTGCCCTTGGAATATTGTAGCTTTCTTTCTATATACTATAGACTACAGTTTTCCCACAAATTATTTGAGTTCATCTTCATATGCACCACAATTTTCCCTCAGATTATTTTGCATTGCATTTGGCACTCAGATTTGTGAGTTTTCTATGTGGATTTTTTAAACCTCTGTATTGTGAGTTTTGGAAGATTTACTCATTGATTTGCCGAGGACAATGAATTTCTTAAAACCCTAGAATTTGTTAAGTAGATGGAGGAATTAGGAATTGGTGTCAGATGTCGATATGCAATGACCTCTTTGAAGGTCTTTGTAAAAGGAATATGAATACTTGAGGAGGCTTCTGCTTCCGGTTGCTTGTGGGCCTCTGCAGGCTTTGGTGAAGGTGGATTTGAAGAATAATCTGCACTCTGTTCAATCTGTATGTTCTCCTGAGTCTTTGCCACCTCTGGTTCTGATTCTGAATCACTGTAAGGTAGGTTCAGAGGGTTATTTCTGGTGGCAGGGTTTTTAGACTGTTTACCTTCAAACTGCAATTTCTCTTGATTCCTTCCTTCTTGCCAGGGGATGATTTTATGGGATCTCTTGGTAGTGAGATTCCTTTTCTTTTCCTGTGACTGCTCTTGGGAGTAGGAGTTTTTCTGCCCTTGACTTTCTTAGTTTCTGCCTCTGGTGGTCTTTCTGTTTGAAATTCATTCCAAAACAAAAAGAAGCCCCACTCAATCTGTTTCCTCTGCAGAGATTCTCTCACAAGAAGAGTAATCAGCCCTTGATGTGATAATCTGCTGACAACTTTAGCAGGCTGGGCTTTCACTTGTCTTTCCATCTTTGTCAGGGTTTTATGAAAGAAGTAAGGCAGGTTTATTGGTCCTCTGCCTGTGAAATATGATTCAGAAGTTTAAAATGGTAAAACATACCCTGTTGTAGTGCCCCTCACAAGTGATATACACCAAAATTGCCTTCAACAGGGACTGCCATTTGGGTTCCAAATAAGACATTGGGATGTCCTTCTTCCAGGTTAAATCTTTATGTACAGGTAGCAAATAGGACCTGAATTCGATGCTTGAAGGTATGGTGGTTTTAAACCAACAGTCTCCCGTTCTGGGTAATCCTGTGTACTCAGCAATGGCTGCTTCGTCGATGATAATATCCTCCTTGCCAACTTTAGCAATCCTTCCATCATAGGAAAGAGCAAAAGATTCGGCCACCTGCTGGTGAAATCTTGTTAATTTCTCGCAGTATGCAAAAAGTCCAGTCTGTCTGAAAAGTTCTACCACCTCCGGATGAGCTTCTAAATACCAAACGCCATCCACCTCAGATCTCAAGGCTGGCCCTGCTTTCGACATGGGTTGATGCTGATTGTGCCTGAAATTATGGGAAACTAGACATCCGGGGAGACAATGACTCTGGGAACTATGAACACAGCAAAAATCTTTTATGGAAAACCGGTGGAACAGAGTAACATAACATTAAGATGATCGAGTTCAGAAACTGACCCAGTTTCGGGCAACAATTCGACTGAGAATGTGCCGAAACTTTAGATTTTTGGTGGCAAATTCGTTTTTGGAAACTGACAGATGATAGTTTCTGAGCTTACCTGATGATCTGACTGGTTTACTTGACTCGAGAATGCTCGCTTGGATTTTGATGGTGCCTTGACAATCACCAGAGGAAACGGGATGAATATCTTTGAGAATACGATTGATTGATGAAATCGCAAACTTCGTGGTCATCTCAGCAATTTTCGGGATTCATGATGACTCAATGAGGTTTTCTGAAAGAGTAACGAGATCATGATGGCTTGAGTACTCGCGACTGAAATGGAGGGAGGTTCCATGAAATCACACATACAAATCCCCGCCGTGTTTGGATTTTGAAACGATCAATGTGATTGAAAGGACACAGGAGCTTCGAAATTTTTTGGATAGACACCACGAACATGCATACCCTCCATCATGGCGAGCTTTTCGACGGTTATGTTTTAATCATTGCGCCCATTTGACAGCTGGCTCGTGCGAAAGCACGGGCTTTCCATTTTAACTGTTGAAACACTTTCGGTGGTTAATCGCCTTCTTGCTTCGACCCTTTAACCGCCGAGAAGAAAAGCTTTCGGTGGTTAATGAGCACATTGGAGGCTCGCCTAAACCACCGAAACCTGATATTCGGACATTTTCTTGACCAAACCAAATCCAAACTTTCTTTTGAGCTTATTTTCAAAATACAGACTCTCTATTCTACTTACAAAAATTTAGAAATGAAATTTAGATCACAACCTATCACCTCAAAAAGCAAAAATCCACCAATTTATTTGAGGAGATAACACTGGCTCCTATTGGGGATGAACACCTCCCTGTGAGGTTTCAAGAACCATAGAATCAATGCCTTTCTTGAAAAAGAACATAAAAAATAAACTATCTGCTAGTGTTTCCATTGGGCATGGAGTTATTCAAAAATAAAAACTAAGACTAACATTACAATGTCTAGGCTTCACAGCCTTAGACAAAATAGAGCTTTAAAAATCGCCCGTTTACCGGGCCACCGAACATTTCTTCGCCTTCTAGATTCTGCAGTATGAAAGTGTTGTTATTCTGCACTTGAGTAATCGTGAAAGGACCTGTCCACAAAGAATCGAACTTGTTATGCTTGCCCTTATCCTGTCTAAGAGCATCCCATTTTAGAACCCAGTCATCGATCTGAAAACTGTCCCACCTTCGCCTTTCTGTCAAAAGTCTTTTTGATCTTCTTCTGATGAGCTTCTGATCTGTCCACTAACTGTTCGTGAGCTTGTTGCAGCTCCACCAAATCAAGCATCCTTCTTATCATGTCATTTGACTCAGCTTGTTCTTCCTGAAAGAACTTAGCCACTGGCAAAACTAACTGAACAGGAAAAATTGCATCAGTCCCATAAACCAATTTGAATGAAGAAGTTCCTATGGATTTTTTAATAGTTACTCTGTCTGCCCACAGAGCAAATTTCAGTTTGGAATCCCAATTCTTTTTGTTTTCCTCTAACAGTTTTCTTATGATTTTGATCAAGCTCTTATTTGATGATTCAGCCAAGCCATTACCTTGAGGGTAATAGGGAGTCGAGTGTACCAGCTGGATGCCCATTGATTCACACATGTCTACCAATGCTTCTGCTTTAAACGCTGCTGCATTATCTGTTACCAGCCTCTTGGGACAACCAAATCTGCTCAAAATATTTTCATAGAGAAACTTCATGACTACCTGGTGTGTAGCATTCCGGGTGGGAATTGCCTCTATCCACTTTGTGAAATAATCCGTGGCCACCAAAATCCACTTATGCTGACCACTGGATGAAGGATTTATCTCACCTATGAAATCTAAACCCCACTGCTGAAAAGGGCCATTCACCACTATAGGTCTCAGGGGTAAAGATTTTAGTTGTTGCTTACCGGTAAATCTTTGGCATTTGTCACAAGATTTGACGAATGCACACACATCTGAGAAGAGGAAAGGCCAATAATATCCAGCCCTCAGGATTTTATGAGCAGTGGTCTTCCAGTAATGATGACCACCGCAAACAGCTGAATGAAACTGATGTGTCACTTCGACCGACTCTTCTTTATCTAAGCATCTGAGAAGCAAACTAGTAGGGTCTTTCCAATATAACAGATTGTTGTAAATGCAGAATTTGATAGCTCTGAGCTTAAGAGCTCGAGCTTGAGTCAAACTAAGTTCAGGGGGAACTTCAAGCTTTTGCAAAAAATGTATAATACTTGAATACCATTCACAGGAAGATAAGTGCTTTGCCACTTGCTGACTGCCATGCTGCCCTTCCGTTGCCAACTCTGTCTGCAAATTTTCTGAACTTTCTCCTATGAAATTAATATCCAGTAGCTTATGATTTTCCTCCGTTAAAAGCTTAGCAAGGCCCTGGCCTTTTACCAATTTGGTGGGCTTTACTTCAATATTGAACTCAATCATCTTTGCAATCCATCTAGCTCTCTTTCCGTCAATATTCGGCTGAGTCAAAACATCTTTTACGGAAGATGAAGGAACATATGCGATGACCTTTGAGTGAAGAATATAAATTCTGAAGGATTTTAAAGCTTTTATGAGAGCATAAGCTTGTTTCTCGATAGGGTCATACCTTTATTCAGCGTCCCTGAGTGTTTTGCTGAAGAAAGCCACGGGATGATCCAAATTGTCATCGTCTTTCTGTAGCAGAACCGCTGCCACTGTGTCATAAGAAGCAAAAGAAAAAACATAGAAAACCTTACTGTAATCTGGACTGATCAGAGTCGGGGATTTCGTGATCGCTTGCTTGATATCCTGAAAGGAGTTTCTTGAGTTGTCTTTCCATTTTACTTCAGACCCCTTTTTCAGCATGCATGTGATGTGTTTAACTAATTTGGCAAAATTTGGCACAAATCTTCTAACAAAATTTATTTTACCGAGCAACGATTGAATGTCCTTTTTGGATCTTGACAAGGACAACTTTTGAATTGCCTCTACACGAGCTGGATCAATCATTACACCTTCTGCTGACACGATGTGGCCTAAGAGCTTACCTTTCCTTAGAGCAAACTGGGATTTCTTGGGATTCAATGAGATCCCGAACTGCCTGCATTTTAAGAACACTCTTTTCAAATGTTTCAATGCTCCTCATGGTTGCTGGAATATACTGTGATATCATCAAGGTATATGAGGACAAATTGGTCCTTTTCCCCCATGAAGGCTATGTCCATGGCCCTTTGGAATGTGGCCCCGACATTCATTAACCCAAATGGCATCTTGGCGTACATAAAGGTACCCCAAGGAGTGGTAAATGCAGTCTTCTCCTGGTCATCAGGGTGGACAAAAATCTAATTGTAATCGGAAAAACCATCTAGGAAAGACATGACCTTGGCCCCTGAAATCCTTTGCAGCAAGTGTTCCATCTTAGGGAGGGGATAGTTGTCTTTCTTAGAGCATCTGCTTAGGTTTCTGAAATCTACACACAATCTGACCTCACCATTCTTCTTCCTTACTATCACCAGATTGGCAACCCATTTGGAGTATCTCAAGGGAATAATGATCTTAGCATCGAGAAGCTTTTTAATTTATTTCTCAATCACAGGCAGCAGAAGAGGACTGATAGGTTTGAACTTTTGTTTGAAAGGAATGGTGTCTTTTTCAAGAGGGATCTTATGCTGAATAATATCAGGGTCATAAGTCTTTAGGTCACTATATTTCCAAGCAAAGACATCAGAAAACTCCTTCAAAACACTGCAGTATTTGGACTTCTGATCAGCAGTCAATTCGGAAGACAGATTTATAAGTTTGGGTTGGCTTTCACCCCCTATATTATGCTCATGAACAGCTGGATCTTTCTCCTTTTTGTCTGGCTTGTAAGGAACATCATTCTGATCAAAAAGCCTTTCCAATGGTACCAAACCTCGGGGTATATAATTGTTGGGTAGCTGAACAATATCATGCTGGCCCAATTTTTTCTTTAGCTCAGGTTTCTGGGATTCTTCTACATTTAGATTCTGCTGGTCAACATGCAAATCAGAAAATTCGTCTACCACTTGGAGAAATCTGTTAAGCTCATCATCATCCTCAAAAACTTTCCAATATTTGATATTGTCATGTAAGGATGGTCGATATTTTACTTGAATCTCATAACCGAGCCTAGGGGGCATGGGAGGAATGAACATGTTGGCTGAAATAGCAAGAGAATCAGCGAGCTGATTCATGTCCCTTGGTATATGTGAAATTTCAAAAACAGAAAAAGATTCTCGCACTTTCCATACCTCATCCCTGTAGGCCTTCAATCTGACGTGCTTAGCTTGAAAGGTGTTGTTTACCTGTTGTATAATGAGGTCTGCATCTCCAAATACCTTCAAACCTTTTATCCCCATCTCTTTGGCTGAATTTAATCCGAATAGCAGAGCCTCATACTCTGCTATGTTATTAGTAGTTCTGAAGTCGAGCTTAAAAGACAAAGATATAGTCTCCTTTGAAGGAGAGATTAGAACTACCCCAGCACCTGCTGAATCCTTAGTGCTAGCCCCATCAAATTACATAGTCTAGACTGAAATATCTTCACCATCAGGCTGCTGTTCAATAGGCTTCACAAGCTGCATAGGAGTCGATTGAGCATCATCTACCTGAAGGATGCATGAACCAAAATCTGTATCCACAGCATAGATAGGATGATTGACAGAACTCTTTCCATCACTGATGATGTAGGCAAGTTGGTTCTCCCTGTAAAGTCTTTTCAGCTCCCCCCCAAACATCGGAATCGTAGCATATGACAGATCCATCTGCAAGGTTCCTCCTAACCTTTTTCCCCATGAACGAGACAAGAGAAGCCCAAACTTAGGTGGAATATCAACAACCACCACATCCATAACCATGCTTCTCATGGGCAATTGGGAAAGGTTTATGACAAGGTCTTCGATGAGGCCAAGACATCTGACTTTCCTAGAATCAAAGGAGAAAAGATCTTGATATGGTTTGGTGACCTCCAGACCAAGCTCATCCATCACCGCTTTTGGCATAAGATTATGTGATGCCCCGGAGTCGAGCAAACAATTGTGAAGGATTTTGTCATGGATGTTTAGGGATATGTAGAATGGCGGGCAAGAATCATGTCGGTCTTCTATCATAGGCCCTATGGTTACTTTAGGCTTATCATCTTGTAGGTTAACGAAATCATCAGATGGAGAGGTCTTTGGCTCAAGAGACTTCAGGATGGCTGATTTAAAAATTTCATTCTTCATGAGTTCAGTTAAAGGCATCGGTATCTTAACTTTTTGAATCTCTGATTCAAAATTAAAAGAGAAAGATGGTCTGTCTGAAACCTTTACCTCATTGGAAGGAGCTTTAAGACTGACTTGCTTCTTGGCTAGGGGTTGAATTTGTTTCTTTTGCGGTTTTGCAGGAAGGGGGTTCTGTTTTTCGAGAGTGGGAGGCTGCTTGGCAGTAACCTCTTTACTCTTCATAGGAGCAACAACTTCCTTGTTCTTCACGGGAGCAGCAATGGGTAGTTTCGGACCAGCACTCTTGGATCTTAAGTTGTAACCTTTCTGCTCATCTGTCAAGTAAACAGATCCTTCAACACTTGCATCTTGAATTCGCTGATCCATCAGGGATTCTTCATAGTCTACCTGTGTCAAAAATGAAGAATCATTTTCATCACCAAAACAGTTTATCTCATCTGCATCTTTGATTTCATCGTGAGGTGGTTGTTGCTCTTCATCTAATACTGCATTTTGAAAAGGTGGTCTGATCCTCTGATCATCAACTGGATTTCTATCTCTTTGAAGGATCTGAACTTGTGGATTATTCCTTTTGTAAGGAAAAGCATTTGGATTTCTGGGGGCAAAAGCATTTGGCTCTTTTGCCCTTGCTAGTTGTTGATTCTGAACCTTCAATTTTGACATTTCAGATGTCAGAGTGTCTAACATCTTCGCCATCTTTTCCATTTTACTATTAGAAGAAGAGGAGGATTCAACAACAGATTTCTTCCTCTCAACCCTTCTTTTAAGCTTCTGAGATGTTGTAATGTTAGATTCAACCTCGAGGGCGACATCTTGCATTAAAGCAAGTGTGGCTGATCGCCTTTCTCTAAGAATTAGACAAAAAATTGGATCAAAGGCAGCAAAGAAAGTGATCTTTGTCGATGCGTCGCTTGGTTTAATCTCTGCAGGGATCTTACCAAACATCCTGTTGAATCTCTTGATGAAGTCTGAGACCGACTCTCCATCCTCCCTCTTCAAATTTCCAAACTCAGAAATGTAGTATAACAGATCTCTTCTTTCTCCCCAGTGCTTCAAGAATACCTCATCTAATTGTTCAATGCCTGTGATCGAATTTGCTGGTAGCTCTTTGAACCACTTTCGGGCTTGGCCATCCAAGCTCTGAACGAAAACTCTAGTCCACACATCTTCTTCTGAAATATTGATATTTTCGGCATAAGCATAAAAAGCTTCAATATGCTCTTCAGCAATATACTCCCCTGCTCCTGTAAACTTTGGCATATATTTCTGATAGTCTCCAGTTGGCATGGCAGACAAGGGATTTGGCAATACAAGTGGGGCATATCTATTTGCCAAAATCTGTTCCATCCTGGTCAAAGGGGCAGCCATAACAGTCTTGGGGGTTGATTCAGAAACGGAACTTGTAGGAGATGAAGGGGAAGATGGGATGATTGAGTCAAAACAGAGTGGTTGTCTTACTTCACCTTGAGTAGAGTTTTCGGAAATGGATGAGAAATAAGAGGCTTTATAAAACTGACCAAACAACAAAGCTAAATTTTCTTCTCCTTTAGAGGACAGATCATGGAGAATATCTTCAAGAACAGGCAGATTAGTGTGAGTGTATAGAACACCTTCTATAGGTCTGATAGGTGAAGAATCAAGAGAAGATGAAGAAGAGTTTTCTTTCTGCTGAGAGGAAACGGTGGTTATCTTTTCAGGATGGGATGAAACATCAACCTCAAGAACAGAATCAGTAATATTAGAACAAAATGAAGGTTCCTCTCCCTTCAATGTTTGAGAAAAATTTTCGATTTCCTGAGAATTATAAGTTTCAGTATCAGGGGATTCAACTAGAGGTTTCTCAGAAATAAAATGAGGAGTGTCGGTTTGAATACCTGATTCTACAGCCTTGGCAGATCCGGAAGCCTGTCTTTGCAAAGCTTTACCCTTACTGATGATCTTCTCAGGGTCAGGAATTGGTGTCGTCAGTGGGCCTTCTTGGTTCGCCCTGGTGTGAGCTCTTTTTGGAGCCACCTCGTTTCAATGGAGTTGCCAGATAGAAAATGTACAACCGATGGTGTCTACTTCTTGTCTATTATCAAGAACTAGATCTATGTCGTCTCCCAGAGAAGCTGAGCTTCGATCTCCTCTCCCCGGCAACGGCGCCAATTTGTTATCACTCCAGGTTACTCTCCTAGGCTGTAAGTCAGAGATGCTTGGTAACTCAACCTTTTTGGAACTATTTTCTTAATAATTGATGTGGTTTTTGGATCAAGATGAATATCTAGGAACTGGACTGTGTCTTTAAGATTGTCTAGTAATATCAAATACCACAAGGCTTTCTAAAAATGCAATCAGACAAGGGTTGATCAAATAGAATAGAAGATAGTTATAGAACCAGATTATACTCAATGTAAAACAGTAAGCACAATGGGTTAAATAACTAAGACAATAACTTATGATTCTTAACTTAATCAATCAATTAGTGAGATGACAGTCACATGTAGATTGAATAAGCGCCAACAAAGAAACCATTCACTCATAAGATATCATAGAACAGAAAAGAAAGGTCTGACAACACAGATGAAGGAAGCTTGCAATGTTTCATATATTAAAAATGAGTCTTAGTTACAGTAGCAGCATATAGAACCCAAAATCGAACCCTTGGTTCATCTTCTATCCTAAGCTTTATAGCTTTACAAAGTAGTTCTGGGATCCTGAAAACAAGGATCAAATCTACTAAAAATAGTAACTCAAAATTCAGTTGCAAAAGAAGTGGGATGATTCCCCAAAATGAGGTAAATCCCAGATTTCTCTCTTGTTGATTGTTGGTGTAGTGCAGGATAGCCTCCCAAGGCTAAATGATGCCTCTCCAATAGAGACAAATTCGAATCTGTTGATGTGGCAAGGTGTCCTGATTTTCTGTCTTAGTTAAAGATGTCAAAAACCTTTGAAACATCTCCTCTTCCCACAATTTGTCAAAAATAAATGTTGGGCTAGTCTTGATAATTCATTAGATGTTCATTCGAAAAGATCTCAAATCTTTTCGTCTCAAAAAACTTTGATCTGTGTAAAAACTCGTTCATTCTGGACATGATAGGCTTTCGGTGGTTAACTTGGAAATCTTCTGGGTGGGTTATCTACCGAAAGCACCGCTTTCGGTGGTTAATGAACAATCGTCCTGTTCGCCTAAACCACCGAAAGTTAATCTTTGAAGAAATTTCAAAATTGCAAAAATGTTTACCTTGGGTCCTCTCTGATGCTCAGGATTTCTTAGATGAAGCAACCCTTGTTCGTGCAGACCTACGAACTTCTACTGGCTGTGTAGGGGGCTCTGGTGTATCCATTATGGTCGTGGCTAAATCCGCCAAAGTTTCCAATCCAATTTGCTCCTCTTCTGTTGATTGAAATTCTTTTAACTTCAGCCTCATAATCCTGAGTTGCCTATACAGTTTCATATTTTCTCTGATCAAAACTCTGTTTCTGTCTTTAATTTTGTCATGTTTCTCTTTAAGAGTTTGATTCATTTTGAACAGTTCTGCATTTCTGTCAGTGAGGTTTGTATTGGCCTTTTTTATCACCCTTTCTAGAACTTCCATTTCATAAATCTGTTGCAGAAGCTTGTTGATCTTCCGTGCTCTAGCTGTTTTGGGCTTACTTGAGGAGGTTTCTGCTTCTGGTTGCTTGTGGGCCTCTGCAGGCTTTGGTGAAGGTGGATTTGAAGAATAATCTGCACTCTGTTCAATCTGTATGTTCTCCTGAGTCTCTGCCACCTCTGGTTCTGATTCTGAATCACTGTAAGGTAGGTTCAGAGGGTTATTTCCTGTGGCAGGGTTTTTAAACTGTTTACCTTCAAACTGC
>CBVK0100527081.1:0-11986 GCA_900067695.1 Picea abies
ATCTCAAACTCTGATGCAAGTCCCATCTTGCACTCAACTATGAGATCCTCGGCTCCAGTGATGAACAAATCATCCACATACAAAATGAGAATGATCGTGTCCTCACCCCTAATGATGAAATAGAGGTTCGGATCAACATCGCTCTTCTCGAAGCCCATTTGAAGAAAATAAGTTTCAATGCGTGAATACCAAGCTCGGGGATCTTGCTTCAGACCATATAGTGCCTTTCTCAAAAGACACACGTGAGACTCCCTGTCACTCACCTCAAACCTCTGTGGCTGCTCTATGTACACCTCCTCCTCAATAAAGCCATTCAAAAATGCAGTCTTCACATCCATCTGGTGAATGCTCCAACCCATCTCTGCTGCTATGGAAATGATAGTCCTGATAGAAGTGTATCTCGCAACTCGTGCGAAAGTCTCGTCATAATCGACTCCCTCAATCTATGAGAAGCCTTGCGCCACAAAATGGGCCTTGTGTTTCTCAATGCTGCCATCTGCAACAATATTGGTCTTGTACAACCACTTGGAAGTCACAATTGACTTCCCCACTGGCCTCGGAACCACATCCCAGACATCATTGTGCACAATGGAGTCATACTCCTCTACCATGACCTCTCTCCAGATCTGATGGTCCACTGCCTGCGCAAAAGTCTGTGGCTCAGTATCCCTGATACTCGTCACTAGTGCCAAATATGCTCCCAATCTGACTGGTGGCCTGCTCTCTTTGATCTGGCTCTTGGGCTCCCCTACATTCTCTTTAGCCTTCTTCAGGGTCTCCTGAAACCATCTAGGTCTCCTCTTCCTTGAAGTGCTCAATGGAGAAGTAAGGTCTCTCTGCCCAAGAGTGACTGCCTTAGGACTCATCTCAACACTCTGAGATCTTGAAGTCTATGCTCCCTCTGAAGTCTGTGCCCCATCTGACTGAACATGCTCTGACTGTGATCCTGAAGCTGTGCATGGTGATCCTGTCACCCCTGATACTGGTGTACTCGAAATCTGAGGTTGTGCTCCTTTCGAGACTGCAATCGGTGACTCTGCATCATCCTCAACTCCAACTCTCGACTCAAGAGATCTCGCAAAAGACCTATCCTCCTCAAATCTGACATCTCTGGTCACCACCACTCTCCTAAGTGGTGGAATGTAGATGCAATAGGCTTTGGACACCTTTGAGTATCCAACTAGAATCCCCTGCTGGGCTGTGGGGTCTAGCTTTGTCCTCCTCTTCGAGGGAACATGAGAGAAAGTCAAGCACCCAAAGATCCTGATGTGCTCGACATCGGGCCTCCTACCAGTGGCGGCCTCCTCAGGAGTCATCTTCCCCAATATCCCGTGGGGGTTCCTGTTTTGCAGGTAAACTGCAGTAGCACATGCCTCTGCCCATAAGTACAAAGGCAAACTCTGATCATGCAACATGGGTCTCGCTGCATCGGTAATGGCTCGGTTCTTCCTCTCGGCAATCCCATTCTGTTGGGGGTTGTAGGGTACGGTCATCTGTCTTCTAATGCCATACTGGGCATAGAAGTCTACAAACTCTCTCGAGGAATACTATCCCTCGTTATCCGACCGCAAGACTTTGATCCTCTTTCCCGACTGGTTCTCCACAAGAGCTCTGAACTCTTGGAACCATGTGAAGACCTCACTCTTGGCCTTCAGGAAATAGATCCAAGTCTGCCTCGAGTAGTTGTCAATAAATGTGAGATAGTACTCACAACCACTCAAGGACCTCCGAGTCATGGGCCCACACACGTCTGTGTGTACTAAATCCAGTATCCCAGCTGACCTGGTGTCACTGCTGGGGAACGATGCCTTTGTAAACTTACGGAGCGCACACCCTCTGCAAACATCCTGATGCTCAATACTAATCTGTGGCACTCCGGTCACAACCTCTCCCAGTCCTCCAAGAGCTCCATGATGTAGGTGGGCCATCCTACGATGCCATAACTCACATAACTGTTTGCTGCTGTCGCTGCTCGCTGCCAATGCATGAAGTGGCTGAAAAAGAAATCTGAACAGTTTCCCATCCGTCACTCCAATCACCTGTCCTGAGGTAAGTGAAGACCCCCGAGGATGAATCGGTACCTCAGTGCCTCTGAATGTCACCTCAAGACCTCTATCCTAGAGGGTGGAAACTGAAATCAAATTCTTCTTCAGCCCAGGGACATAAAGAACATCCGTGAACGATATAGGTGGCATGCTATCTCTCCGAAAGGTAACTGTGCCAATCCCAACAACTCTGACCAATGTGTCATCTCCAAGAGAAATCTCCATCCTGATCTCGGTGTCTCTGAGATCAGTGATGTGCTCTTGAACTCCAATCATATGGCTCGAAGCCCCGCTGTCAATATACTAGATACTGGGTGTCGTCTCAACTGAAGTGCAACATATGAGAAAAGCACACTCTCTCTGAAACTGTGTCTGAAAATCTGCCTCCTCTGCTGTAGTTGCGGTACCACCCTCCTTCTTCCTATTCGGACACTGTCCAACATTGTGCCCGAACTTCTTACAAACAAAGCACTTCACTTTGCTCATATCTCTCCTCTGACCACTTCCCTGACCATTGCTGCTCTCTCCTCCACTCCCCTGTGGTTGGGCCCCAAACTTGGGACCCTGCCGACCCCCATGACCGACCTTCTTCTGGCCCTTTGTCCAAAGAGAAAGATCTTCCTCACCCTGACCAATATGCTGTTGCTGTCGCTGTCCAGAAGCCTCGGCTGCAAGCCTAATCTCCTCCTGGACGAAGTCATCCCACATCCTCTCCCATGTAGGCATGACCTCCCTGGAAACTATGCCACATACAAATGGACAACACGGTTTGGTGAAGCTATTCATAGCTTGCCTCACCAAAGAGTTAGGATCAACAACCTCTCCGATCGCTCCAAGCTCGTCTCTGATCTGAGTGTAACGACCAAGGAATGAAGTTACCGACTCATCCTTGAGCATGCGAATACCCCTGAGTCGATCATGAAGAACTATCTTCCGGTTCTCATTGGAGCTCTCATACAACTTGCATAGAGATGCCCACATCTCGTATGCACAAGTTTTCCCCGTCAAATGGGGTATGATATGATCATGAACTGCGTCACAAATGGTCCTCTTCGCCTTGTTGTTCCTTTTTCTGAACTCTGCCACCAAGACGGGAGCAGTGACAGGAATGGGGGGAACAACTGCCTCGACTATGTCCCATAGCTCGAGGTCCTCTAAGACGAAGATCATCCTCGCCTTCCAAGGTGACCAATTGTTAGCCCTTGTTAGCCTGTCCTCAACTCGCATCTGAGATGTTGACATGTCTTCCAAATTGCAATCCCCAATTGATGCTCACACTGCCATCAACTCTGATACCATGAAGATTTTTAGGTCCTATCAAGCTTGCCAACTGGGTTTGTCTTTGACCACAGTTTGGCTCTAAGTTTCAACTGTTATGTAAAGTATATGCTGCTGCTTTAGGACAGCCAATAGTCCAAGAACTTCTTGCTGATTTGTTATGGTTGTATTTGCAATTTTAGGTGCTCTAGCATGTAGTTTTAGTAACCAGAAGTTAGTACATGCATACCAAAACAAATACAACACACCTAAAGATCTTTACAGCTGAAAATAAGCAAATCTAAGAGACTAACACATGCATTTTTTTACATGGTATTTTTGGTCAACATGACCCTGGATAAAACCCCCCCGGGGAAAACCAGATTGGAATATATGTCTATATATGAGGAAAGCAGAAGGTGGAATACAAGAAGTACAAAATATAGAGGAACCTGATACAATAGCAGCCAAATCTGTGCTGAAACACAAGTCCAAAACCTCCAGGTGTGCCCTAGTAAAGTGCGCCCCACATACAAGCTCAAGAATACACTGAAACTGCTCTAGAAGCTAACTATGAGCTCAGATCTGAAAACCCCTCCATAGGAATGAAGTTCTGCTGGATGGCCTCCCTCTGCAACTGATCTCACTGCAATCTGATGGCTAGAAGTCGTCCCCACAACTGATGCGCCCTCACAAGCAAGTGTGCCCTCCACAAATGTGAAACCTCTCCACTAAATAAACCAAGCTAGATGCTGAATGCCTCCCTCCATGAAAGCAAGCGCCCAAGCTCAAGCAACCTCATGCAACAAACCTCATCTCCATCCTCCAAGTATTCCTCTCACAATGAGCAAATGAAGAATGAATGCCTCCTTCACCCTTTGCACCCCTCTTGAACCTCCAAAACGAAACCTAAGATATCAATGGTGGAGATCATCTCATCTCCCCTCTAATCAATGGTTGAGTTCTCCCCAAAAGTATCTAAGTCAATAACCCACTTTGGGTTAAGTTTCCTAAGTTTACTTTATGTCTCTAATTCACCCACAATGTGAATTAATAGTCATTTTAGGCATTGTTATCGCACAGTTTGTAGCTAGGCCAAATGGCTAGAGAATTGAGGGCAAACTGGCGTAACAAGAACCTTCCCCACCCAATGTCACCTCAATGGGGAGGTTCTTTCTGTTTAGGGAGGTTAACCCAGGGGAGACGTCCTCGACAACCTGGGGTTTTGAAGAGGCTAAGGTATAAAGTCAAGTTTAAAGTTTCCTCCTCACAGGTCACCACCAAGATCAGACAGTCCGGCTAATCAGCCAATAAAGAAGTGTATGCCCAAATGAAAACACTTGCCCGGGACAAGACAACAATAATACAGTATATATGCAGGCTATAACTCAATGGGTTAGTACTTCAATGACTATCTGATATGAATCAATAAGCAATGTAAAAACAATAGATATCAATGAGGTCAACGTTTTATCAATTAGCTATGGAAAAAGCATCGATTCATTAATAACTATCAAGATGATCAAGCCAACAATGTACCCAACCAACACTTTACTCAATAAATGCTTTAAATCATCATCTAATTGCCTATATTCAACATTTGCTGTGTCAAGATGAGATAACCAACTGTGACGTTAGCCTTAATTAGGTTAGTTTGTTAGTTAGGGTTTCAAAATTCAAAGTTTTGAGGGTTGTTTTGGACACTAGGACTTCAACGTTGGAGGCTAAAGATCAGTGCCTTAGGGTATATGGAGTCAAACAAGATAAGGGCACAAGGTTTTGAAAGGATGAAGACTTAAAGACAAGAGGGAAGGGTTCTAAAGTGCTGCAAAGGCAGGGCCCTAGAATCAAAACCCTAGGGGAAAGAGGCTCACTCCAGTGTTGCTTAAGCAAGGCCGCATGCTCTTTCCTCCTTCCTTAGGTCAACTTGGCAAAACGGCTAGCATAAATGATAAATTTAACTAGAGGATGAGGTGAGAGAAAGTGTTGTAAAGACAAGGCTTTCAAACCCTAGAAGATGATGGCCCTAGGTGTAGATAACCTAGGCCTGATGATGGCCCTAGGTGTAGATAACCTAGGCCTAGGACGTCACCCCCTTTTCAACCTATAAAATTCAATGCTAGCTTGAGGGAAGAAGCAAGATGAGTGTAGCAAAGGCTAGGCTCAATCCTTCTTCTTCAATGGCCAAAATATTTCTCTCTAAGGGGACATGAAACAAGGACCTACTTGTGTGCTTGTTACCCAGGGTTTCAAATTAGGCAATTTAATAAGCAAATGCAAGAAATTAAACCTACAACCATTCACTTAAGAAGTTTTGCAAGAAAATCACTTACATATCATGAAGAAAGCATGTGCAAACCCTAGTTGTAAACCTTCCTTGGAGAGAAATGACAAAAGATGCCAAAAAATCCTTCCAATAACAAGTGCGCCTCACTTAGAAAGACAAAAATACCCTAGGAGGGCGCAAAAATCAGACCTCACAAGTGTGAGTGAGTTGTGTTATGTTCAAATGAGGGAAAAACATCCTCAATATATACAGTATCATGACCTTTTAATTAATTTTAGGTCATCGAAATAGCCGACAAGGCTAATAACCAAAAATCATACTGTTTTACATTAAATTGTTAAATGAAACCCTAAATGAGCAATAAGCAAGACGTCAAGCCCCTTTGAGGGAGACGTTGGCCCTTTTTAGGGCAAAATATAGCACTAGATGACAAACGTTGGCCCTCCTTGGGCCTCCAAACTCTGCCACATGTGCCAAACTGCTCTGTCAAGATGCCATACATTGGAGGTGACGTCATGGCTCCTAGATGACGTCCTGGGGCATTAGAAGGGGCACGTTCCACCTGCAGTGGGTCAACCCCCCTAGGCTGGGCTCAGCCAAGGCGTCCTGGATGAAAACGTTCTCCTTCTTCTCTTGTGCAAAGGCTTGACCAATCACTGTCCTGTCTCTGCCCCTGATGGGGTCCCAACAACCATCTGATGGGCTCTTCAGCCCCATGGAGGTCCGAACTAATCATCTCCCTATGTGTATCGGTCCAACTGGTACCTGTCCGTCGGGCATGATCCTGCACATCAAAAACTTCGCCCTCCATGGGCTCATTAGTCATAGGAATCATAGCAATGTCAATCATATTTCATCATTAATTTTATCAAATGCATGCATAAAACCCCTAGCATATCATCCAATAGCTCAAAGACATTACAGTGACCTACTATACAAAGCCGAAGAAAAAGACAAAATGCCCTATTGGGCCAACATCCATAAGAAAATGAAAGTTTCCAGAGGATATCATCCAAGCCATGTAACACGAGGTGGTGTGGTCAAAGGATGTCCAGACATACAAGTAGAGTGAAAGACAGGGGTGATATTATCCGTGGGTGCCTTTGTAGAAGGTGAGCTGTACCTGTCATGGATGCAGTTCTTTCCAAGCTCTTTGTTGCCTTTATTCTTTCTTTTCTTTATTACTTTTTCTTTCTTTTTATTTCAAGGTCTAACTAGAGGACACTGCCTTAGCGTGGTGACCAGAGCGGACAATGTTACCCACAAGTACTTTCACAGAGATGATAAGGCTGGCTCGTGATGAGATCCCCCTTCCTCTTGGTTAGGTCTTGTTTTGTCATTTTTCTTTGGGTCCCTCTTGTTTCTTGTTGAGAGGCTTTTTATTGCCTTCTCGGGGATCCCTGGGTGAGGCATCTCTAGGTTTTATTTTTTATGGCTTTTATCTCTTACTAGCTGCTTTTACCTCCTGGGCTTTTAGTCCCTTCTTCCCAGGAGATAAGGTGTAACCCCACAAACAGGTCATCCTAATGTCTGGACTAGGGGAATGGGATAGATGAGTGGGAGATAAGATGTAAGAGTGATGATATGATGGGACCAGACGATGGCCCTTCAAAATCCCCCCTGGTGGCTAACCAAAACCTATGGGTACAAGCTTGCTAGGGTACCCTGTCAATCCCCCCAACCATGGTCAAGTGGGTTAATGTAAGATCCAAGCAGTCGTCGGAAATGAAAGGAATTTGATGCATATATCTGAAGGTTATAATGACCAAATATGACACATACCATGATACCTGGACCAATTACCTCATGGAGCAAGAGTTTTCTCCGATACAAGTCCAAGCCGAAGGTGATGGATGCTGCTGCTGTTGATAGGACAAGTCTGATGAAGAAGAAGAAAGATGGGCCCTCCAGGGCCATGCTCAGGTCAATCCTTCTCTCGGTACTCCATGTCTAGGACCTGTGGGCCTCGAGACATGATCTCCTAGTTATCCCTAGAAATCGGGGATAACAAGCATAAATGATTAAATTTCACTTTTGACTTAAAACTCCTAAGTCAAAGTGAAATTACACAAAAGTACAAGGTACAAAGTGTATAGTCCATCCCACATGTGCTAAGGAGAGCACAAACACATGGGGAACACCTCGCAAGGTACAAAACTCAACAAGAAATAGAAAAAAAAACAAAAGAATAATATTTTTAAAATTTTCTGTTTTCTAGATCAACATACACACACAATAGGTCTAAATAAATATTTCTGATTAGAAGCAAATAAGAAGTATAGTAGATCTGAAACAACAAATATTTTTGAGCATATAACAATTAGATCTCTGAAAACTGAAACAAGTAAACTAGAAGCTAATACTAGTAGATCTAAAACTTAAACAAGTAAATCTAAAACTGAAGCAAGTGAATCTGAAACTTACCTCTTGAATAATGAGAGATGTACTTGACACACATGTGAATGTAAGCCTCTGTATAATATGCTCAGATCTAGTTTAGCTTCATGGATCAACCACTTAGGGTTTGATCTTTGTCAAGGAGAACTTTAGGACTGTTTTTCCAATAGGAAAACCCCAAGGAAAGATAACAATAACCCCAAGCAATTTACTCAAACAGTAAACCTTTATATTTAGCAACACCACAGGGATAGATCTGATATAGGTGTGTGAAGTCCACAGAATCCACAAGTCCCTTACTCAGAAAAGGGACAACAAGCTACAAACCCTTACCTGGCAACTAGAGAGGAGGTATGACAGCTATGGAGGGAGCCCAGAATGAGGCCGCGGTTCCTCCAAACCCAGATCTGTGAACAAGAAGAGGGGACGACAACCTTTACAGCTGGCTCGATGGCTAGGTGAAGGTTGATCTCATACAGTAGAGGAGGCTGGCTGCTAGAGAAAGAACATATCTGCAATGTAGGATAGTCCTGGCAGCAGTGAAGACCTCAACAAGGAACCATCCATCAAACAACTTCAAGGTAGGACCTTCCAGCACATGAAAACAGAACTGATGCTTGAACAGTTTAGGAGGCCGCAAAAATTAGAAGAAGACTGCCACTGAGGTAGCCGCAACTTTGTTGAAGAGTGAGAGTGTGAGTGTAGGAGATAATGAGGATAGGTTCTAATTTATAGTTTAGGATAGGGTTTTAGGTTATTAAAATAATAATTAATATATTGACATATTATTAATATAAATATTAAATTAATATGTCAACATTAATTAATATTCTAATTTAACATTACAAAACCCCAAACACAAAATTAAAACCCCACTCACACAAGATGAAAACCCAAATTCATAAACCAAGGGCGAAGACCAATCACGGGGTTAGGATAGAGACAAGGGGGGTTCTTTAGTGGAAAAACATGTCCATATGAATCTCAAGGTGACCAATAAACTTTATCATCACTGCATAAGGGGGTACATCACACAATGTGGTCATGCCCATCTTCATAGGATCTCCTAGGTCCCATGGACCATCCCAGGAGAGAGGAAGAGGATCACACATCAACACATCTTGGTATTACACCAAGATCTACCTGGTCAAAGACCAGGTTGCCCCAAAACACATATGGGGGCCCTAGAACACATCTAGGGTCTTATCCACCAAGGTACAAGACCAAAGATCAACCCATGCATTAATCATGGGTTCCTTGGAACACATCTAGGGGCCCTAGACACATCTAGGGACTTATATCAACCACCAAGGAACACATCCAAGGATCAATCCAAGCACTGGGCAAGGATTCCCTGAAACACATCTAGGGGCCCTAGAATACATCTAGGGTCTTTACTGCTTGGTCCTAGACCAAGAACCCCAATCATCTACTGGGGCCCTCACAAGGGTCTTTTTCCATGGCACTCACTGCTTGGTCTCATACCAAGAAACCCCAAGAGTGTGCCGGGGGCCCTAGTCCATAGCTAGGGTCTTATGCCATCCTCTAGGAGAATGGCTCTTGCAGCTGCATTAATTTCAACAGTTACCAAGTTCATTGTAAATCTAATTGTAAATATTTTTCTATAAATATAAGACATATTTTGGGAAAAAAATCATGGTTGGATTTTAACTGCATGGATCTAGGAATATTGATCTTAAGTATAGAGAGGATTGTTCAAGAGAACTACTTAGAAGAAAACAATGTATGGATTATGCCTCTGTGTTTGGACATGTGTTTGAATGTACTTGGTTTTTTTTTTTTAAATTGTTCATAGAATTATTTATAATAATTTCAGTTTTGAGTGTGCATCAAAGAAGTTATTCAAATTTTTGTGGTTTCAATTAATTTTGTTGTTGTCGATGTGTAATACTCTTAGTTTTGTTTATTTAATAGTTGACTTGTTCCTTTTTATTTCTTCATAAGCTCATTTATGATAATTTTGATTTTGTCTATGTATCAGCTAACTATAAAATCTTTATCTTTTCTTTTGCTAAATCTTAATTTTTAATATAATTGTAGGGCAATACTCCCTCTTTCATGGGGTTTTCAACAAACTGGAATTTTATGGGGATTTGTAATCATGGTGGCTGTTTCTTTTGCAAATGACTACACATGTGGATTGCTCCTAAGACAAGCAGAAGTGTTTGGTGCTCATGATTATGAAACTCTTTCCGTATCCATTGGTGGTCAATTCTACAAGGTAAATCTTTTCAAATATTTATTGTCGTCAATGAAAACTGAATTTTGGTGTCAATTTTTTATTAGTATATTCATTTATTTTTCTTCTTGTATCTCGAAAGGAAAGGCACTATGGTAATGTTGTCTCATGGATAACCAAAAATGGTCAATGGAATTAGCATTTATAAATATAGAGGAGTACATTGTTCAAACCTGCATGCCATGACTTGAAAGTGATCACTTTTCACTCTACTTTTTGTCCATTTACTAGAAAACATTCCAATACAAGCCTAAAATGCAACCTAATCTTATACCATCTATTAGGAGCTTTGAAGCCCCTTAGAAATAATAGTGAAGAATTAGTTTGATTTCTCCCAAAAATACAACACTCTAATAGAGCATCCCTTTTACCCATCACTTGGGCAAGGCTTGCTTCTAATCTCAAGGAAATGATCTAATCTGATCACAAAGGAAATGAAACTTTTTATACTCACTATTATGCTCTATTCTATTATGTGACCCAAGCAAACAATTGATTGCATCAACCATACGTTTTGGAATCAAAACATGCATGTGGAATTAAGCACAAAAATAAAAAATGTAATCATAGAACATAGGACTCTTGCTCAATATTTATTTTTTAATAAACTGAAGTATGCCAGATTGCTGTGGGATTGTTCTGCTCCCAATTGGTGGTCTCATTGTGAGAAAGCCACTCCAAGATGAGAAAGAATATGGACATGGGGTCGTAAGGTGATCAATGACTTTGAAGTCCAACCCAGAGGACCACTTATAACATCAACTATCTAAACTTGCAAAACAATCATTCGCTACATATAATTAACTTTTATACTACTGAGCATAAATCCACCTTACTAGCTACAACCAAGGCCAAGAGATGGGGTTTGTTTTCATTAATTCCAAATGTTTCAAAATACCGTGCCAACCATAGCCAAATGCATGGCTGCTCCTGAAATATAATGATACAAGATAAAAGTATGCCAATCTTGTTGGCTACAACTGAGGCCAAGGTTTCTTCTCAACTATAACTAGATGAAAGGGAAATCATAAATACTAGGCCCTAAGTCTTACCCATAGAAAATGGGACTGAGTGATACTAAAAACCAAATGCAGATCAAGGAAACAATATAAGTATAAGCAAAAATTGGAGGAAAAGATTCCAATCAATTTCAAAATGGAGATATTGCCACGAACATGTTGGCGATGGTGGATATGAAAGTTAATATGTTTGTTATGAAAATAAGATTTGCTAAGGTTTAGGAAAGGTGGGAATCCATCTCGTTGGATTTCAAGTCATTTCAAAGTATGTGTTTGTTACTAAGCCCCTTTCCAACCAATAAAATGTTGCTTTGACAAGGAAGTTAACTCTCTTAATGAAGGTCCTCCTTTCATTTTTTGAAGAAACAATTATTCTATTATACAAAAACATATAGATACACATACCAAGGAGGAATCATCTAACTTACTACAACCAAAGCTAAATGAGGTTAGAATGAGCTTTAGTAGTGTAATCTTTGACATATTTTCTCAACCGAAATTCCTTAGCCCTTACTTGGGTAGACAACTCAAAAAACACCAATTTTTAGAAGGATTCTATAGACCCTACTAAACCTTAAAAAACACATACTTACAATGAATCTTCCAAAGAGAATAAAAAACCATGGACTAAATGTAGTGTAATGATCCCAAGCCAATTTTTTTTTTTGGAATCACTAACTACTACTGATCTATTGATGTGCAGGTATTTATTGAGTTATTA
>CBVK0100527082.1:0-11986 GCA_900067695.1 Picea abies
GGTGAGCCAAAAAGTATAAAAGAAAGGCAAGGGCCTCTATTCATTCATTCATGTTTGTCTACCTTTTGGATTTCTGGCTTCTAGCTAAAGGGCCCATCTCTTGGGGGTTTTGAGGGTTTTGACTTAACAAACCCTAGAGGACGATTCAGTGGTGAAAGATTCCACCTAGCTTGTCTAAAGTTTGGTCTCAGAGATGCAATACTCTCCCACACCATTCTAGCTCAGTTCTACATCAGTGTAGGAGGGTTCTACACCAGCCACAGGCACAAGAAGAGGAGGAGGGCGCACCATTGGGGGTTTCCAGTAAGGAGGGCGCACCATTCTTGGAGAGAGATTCATTGCAGAAGATTGGTAGGGCTTTTGGAGATTCTATCACTTGGGTTTTCATTGCAGGGCTTTGGACATTAGATCTCGTCCATTCATGAGGTGTTTCAGGTGCCATTTGTTTTATTAGATGCATGGGACGAATTGGAGGAGAGGAGCAAACTTCAAAAATTGGTTTCAGTCATTTGCTAGCTCAAATCTTCACCATTTCTCTTGGGACTTCACCAGGGAGGTAACCAAGCCCCGATCTATCATTCTAGCAGTTTTTTGGAGCATTTAGAGGCCTCTAGGAGTGAGGCTAATTTATCTAGGGTTTCAGGCATCCAGGGGGGTACACCACATTTTGGAGGAGGTTCAGATCCATAGGGTTTGAGGCAGATCTTGGAGATTCGGGCACCTGGGTTGTTCTTTCCATCACCCGATCTATTGTTTGGCATATTCCTTGAGGCGTTTGTTATCCCCGATTTCTAGGGCGAACTAGGAGATCATGTCTCGAGGCCCACAGGTCCTAGACATGGAGTACCGAGAGCAGGATTGACCTGAGCATGGACCTCAAGGGCCCATCCTTTCTTCTTTCGTCAGATTCGTCTTATCATCAACAGCAGCATCCATCACTATCAGCTTGGTCTTGTATCGGAGAAGGCTCTTGCTCCATGAGGTAATTGGTCCAGGTATCATGGTATGTGTCACTTTGATCATTATAACTTTTAAATGTATGCATCTAATTCATTTTATTTATGATGACTACTTGGATCTTACATTGGCCCACTTGACCATGCTTGGGGAGATTGACTGGCTGCCCTAGCAAGTCTATACCCATAGGTTTTGGTTTGCCATTGGGGGATTTCTGAAGAGCCATCGTCCGTTCCCATCATACCACCACTCTTCCATCTTGTTTCCCACTCATATTTCCCATTTCCCTTGTCCGGGCATTAGGATGATCTATTTGTGGGGTTGCACCTTATGTCGTGGGAAGAAGGGGCTAAATGCCCAGAAGGTAAAAGAAGCTGGTAAAATATAAAAGCCTAAAAATGAAACCACGAGATGCTTCACCCAGGGATCCCCGAGAAGGCAATAAAAAGCCTCTCAGCAAGAAACAAGAGGGACCCAAAAAAATAAACAAACAAGACCTAATCAAGAGGATAGGGGGTCTCATCACGAGCCAACCTATTATGTTCATGGGTACCTAACAGCATGACATTGCCACCATCTGGTTACCACGCCAGGGAAATGACCTTTGGTTGCATGGCCAAGGGAAAGGAGGTCTCATCACAAGCTAGCCTTATCATCGCTGTGAAAGTGCTTGTGGGTAACACTGTCAGCTCTGGTCACCATGCTAAGGCAGTGTCCTCTGATTAGCCCTTGAATAAAAAGAAAAAGAAGAAAAAAAAGCAAATAAAAAAAAAGAATAAAAGCAAAAGGGGGCTTGGAAAAAATTGCATCCATGACAGGTATAGCTTGCCTTCTACAAAGGCACCCACAGGTAATATCATGCATCCTTGGCTCTCAGTCTACCCGTATGTCTGGACATCCCTTGAACCACTTCACCTTGTTTACATGGCTTGGAAGAAACCCCTTGGAAACTTTCCTTTCCTTATGGATACTAGCCCAATAGGGTATCTTGTCCTTTTTCTCGACCTTGTATTGTAGGTTTTAGTAAAGTATTTGAGCTATTGGATGAATTATCAGGGTTTTTATGCATATGTTTGATAATATTAATGATGAAACGTGATTAGCATTGCTATGATCCCTGTGACTAATGAGCCCATGGAGAGCGAAGTTTTTGATGTGCAGGACCATGCCCGACGGACAAGTACTATTTGGACCGGTACACATGGGGAGATGATTAGCTCGAACCTCCATGGGGCTGAAGAGCCCATCAGATGGTTGTTGATACCCATCAGAGGGGAAGAGACAGGACAATGCTTGGTTAAGCCTTTGCACCTAAGAAGAAGGAGGACGTTTCACCAGAGGCACTTTGGCAGAGCCCGGCCTAGAGGAAATGACCCCTTTTCAGTGGAACGTTGGCCTTGGAAGGCTCAGAGTGCCCCCATTCTTGCCATGACGTCATGGTCATTCTTGGAGGCAGACTGGGCAGCAGTGGCACGTGTGGCATGTTGGAGAGGCCCCTGAAGGGTCAACGTTTTGCTCCTGGATGCCTCATTTGCCCTAAAAGGGGCTAGAGCCTCCCTTGAAGGGGATTTTACCTTTATTACAGCTCAATAAGGGTTTTAATTTGACATTTTAATGTAAAAACAGTATGATTTTGGTTTAAAGCCTTGTTGGCTAATTTTTATGACCTAAATTTAATTAAAGGTCATGATACAGTATATATTGAGGAGTTTTATCCTCATTTTGGAAATAACACACAACTCACTCTCCTAGTGAGATCTGATTTTTGCACCCTTGTTGGGTATTTGTTCTTTTTAAGTGAGGTGCACTTGTTGAAGGAAGGCTTTTCTTGGCATTTTTGGCATTTCTCTTGAAGGAAGGTTTACAACTAGGGTTTGCAATGTTATTTCATCATGATATGTAAGTGTTTTTTCTGCAAAAATTCTTAATTGAATGGTTGTAGTCTTATATTCTTGCATTTATTATAAATTTTTATGATTTTAAAACCCTAGGGGACAAACACACAAGTAGGTTGTTGTCTCATGTCCCCTAAAAGAGAAATTCTCAGCCATGGAAGAAGGAAGGAAGAGCCTAGCCATTGCTACACTCTTGTTACTTCTTCCCCTGTGCTAGCCGTACCTTTTAAAGGTCAAGAAGGAGGAGACGTCCTAGGCCTAGGTTATCTACACCTAGGGCCATCCTGCTTCTAGGGTTTGGTGATAGGGCCTTGCCTTTGCAACACTCTCCCTCACCTCACTCTCGTGTCTTGATGCTAGTCGTTTTGCCAAGATAAACCTAAGGAAGGAGGAAAGAGCATGATGCCTTGCTTAAGCAACACCGGAGTGAGCCTCTTTCCCCTAGGGTTTTGATTCTGGGGCCCTGCCATTGCAGCACTTCAGAACCCTTCCCTCTAGTCCTTAGCCCTTTCCCTTCAACCTTTGCGTCCTCTCTTAATTTGACTCCATTTACCCTTAGGCACTGATCTTAGGTCTCCAACGTTGAAGTGATAGTGGTCGAACAAACTTTCAAACTCTTATAAATTGAAACCCTAACTAACTACTAACCCTAATAAGGTTGACGTCATCCTTGGTTATTCCATCTTGACATAGCAAATTTTCTTCATAGGCAATTAAATGATGGTTTAAGAGCATTTATTGAATAAATGATTGATTTGACACATTGATTGCTACATCATCTCGATATTTATTAATGAATTGATATTGTTCCTTTGCTATTATTGATAAACATTGATCCCGTCAATATCTATTGTCATAATTGCTAATATATTGATAGCAGATAGTTGTATGAAGTACTAACCCATTGAATCATAGCCTGCATGTATTGTTTTTCTATTGCTTTGTTCCGGGCAGGTATTCTCATTTGGGCCTACACTTCATTATTGGCCGTTTAGTCGGACTATCTGCTCTTGGTGGTAACCTGTGAGGAGGGAATTTTACTTTGACCTCTTCAAAACCCCAGGTTGTCGAGGACATCTCCCCTGGGCCTAACCTCCCTAAAGAGAAAAAACCTCCCCATTGAGGTGACATTGGGTGGGGTAGGTTCCTGTTACGCTAGTTTTCCCTCTATCTTCTAGCCTTTTGACCAAGCTACAAACTATGCGATAACAGTGTTTGGACACATTTGGCAGCAGGGCCGAATTATTGAGGAGTTTCAACATTCCAGCAGGACATGGCATCTTCTAGTGGGGGTTTGGCAATTCATACGGCTCAGATCTACCTTGGCATTGGTATTCATTTCTTATCCATCCTTTGGAGGCTTATTTTGTATTATCAGGAGCTTTTTGTAGCAACTCTATTATCTATCTTCTTATCCATCTGTTGAGCATTCCAGATCGGCATCTCCATCGTAGCAGGTTCTTCTATTTCATGAATAAAAGCAGATTTGTGATGTTTTGGCTTGTCTATCATATTGCATATGGTTGAGGTATGTTCCATGGTTATATCTTCTTGTTTATTGCTGCCACACACATTTATAACACATCAGTAAACCCTAAGGCCGAAATCAAGAGGCCATCCTGCAAGTAAACACATCTAAACAAAGTGTTTGACGAAATACCACAACCAGAAAAAGTTTTAAGGACACCCAAAACCGTGATGATCCTGGCATAATGGTTTGGGATCATTACATGAACATGTAGTATCACCACTCTATTATCGGTGTATCATTGAAGTGCTCTCTGAATCTGTGGTTTGGGATAACCACTAACTAATTGATACCATGTATCTAATGGTTTTTGGATAACCACTAACCAATATTGACACTTTTAGGTGTCCAAAAACATCCCAATGTATAATTTGTATGATTCGATTGCAAGTCATTGAACCATAATACTGCCAAAGTCTTCCATCTCTGGAAAATCAGACTATGTAATCATGTAAGCCAGGATGCATGCAATTTGTTCACTTAATGTAAACTCCAATCTGATGAGAGCAAACCAAGAGAAGTGAATCAACGTCTATTCTGACACATCCCTAAAAATGCCTGACAACTCAATCAAATGCTAAGTTGCAATGAAGAAAGATCCTCTTGTCCTCTGCTAGGTCGAATGACCATCTATGTGAACCAAACGTCCACATCATTGCTCTTAAAATCAAAATCAACATCCCAATTATGTATGATTCAACTTAAATTTATTAAATCATAATTCTGCTAAAGTCTATCATCTACATACCACAGTTGTCCATTTGGCAAATTTCATGCCCATCTGGCTGGCATATTTCTTGTCGAAACTTAGTCTGACAACCAATTCCACCATCAATTCCCCCCTTTGTTAGCTGAAAGGAGAGACCACAAGTGGTTTCATGAACCATTGTCTCTGGAATTTGAACTCCCCCCTTTGAGGTGCATGAGAATTTTATCATTGTACTCCCTCCTTCTATGTTCAAGAGAGTACCATACTTGTTCCATTTGAGTACAACAAAAAGTGGGCATGCGGAAAAAACCACATGTTATCTCATCCCATGAGGACCATGCTCAAAAGTATGCCATAAGGGCACTGTTGACCACCCATTTAGTACTAGTGGTCAACTCCATGTGCCATGAAGATATGCATCATCAGATGCAAGTATGTTGAAGACAGTTTGGTTCTACTTGGGCATTTTATGCCTCCAGCACAAAATTTTGTAAACGAAATTTCCGCACCCCTGCGTGGGTTAATAATGTAATAAGTTTGCATGGATCATAGTTAGGTCAGGTACCTTGGGATGTTTTCATTGGGAGAGTTCTTTTCACCAAGGGTTTTTTATCCTCAGGTTGTCAACTGGGCTTTTCAGCCTGGTTGATTTCCCATGAGTTTTTCCCTCACACTTGCAATAATTCCTCCAAAGTGGTGAACGAAATTCTAATGGGCTCATCCTTTGGTAGCTATTGTTTAGGAATGATGTAAATGACCATGTTAGACATTGTAGAAATTTTCGCGGAATTTCGTCGAGTCTAGATAGTTTTTTTTAATTAATTAAATTTAATTAATTTTCCTAAGGTTGGGATTTTAATTATTTAATTAATTAAATGTTTTTGAGCAATTATTGTAAAAACTAGGTCCTTGGGTTTTTGATAGGGGTATTTGTGCTCAAAAGAAATGGAAAGGCAGCCCCTACACCCATGGACCAAGTTTAATCTCAGTCGGACAAGTTTTGCTATGCATTTGTCCACCCGGAGTGTCAGTCAGTTAAAACAACAATTTTAATTACTAAGTATGACATTGCCGAAATGTCAATTTTTGTAATAATGAGTTAGATGATGTGAAATGTTGAAATGATGGTTAGAGAGAAACCCCCTAAGCATAACCTAACCCTCCCAACCTTTTCCAACCTATTCTAACCCCTTACCCACCTTCTACACTAAAAAATCATGCCCCCCTAGGGGGATTGACGTTTTTCCTTGGTGGAGGTTGTTGTGACTTATTTGGGGCCTGTTATCCCCGTTTTCTAGGGATAACTAGAAGATCATGTCTCGAGGCGCACAGGTCCTAGACATGGAGTACCGAGAGCAGGATTGACCTAAGTATGGCCCTGGGGGGCCCATCCTTCTTCTTCTTCGCCAGACTTGTCCTGTTAGCAGCAACAACTTCCATCACCATCGGCTTGGACTTGCATCAGAGAAGACTCTTGCTCCATGAGGTAATTGGTTCAAGGTATCATGGTATGTGTCATGTTTGATCGTTATAACTTTCTTATATATGCATCAGTTTCCTTACATTTCTAACAACTGCTTGGATCTTACACTAATCCACTTGACCATTGTTGGGGGGATTAATAGGGTGCCCTAGCAAGCTTGTATTTATGGGTTTTGGTTAGCAACTAGGAGGGATTTGCAGATCGTCTGCTCCCACAATTCTATCACTTTACATCTTATCTTCCATACATCCATCCCATTCCCCTAGTCCAGCCATTAGGATGACCTTTGAGGGTTACACTTTGTCCTGTGGGAAGAAGGGGATAAAGGCCCAGGGGGTAAAAGTAGCTGGTAAAAGAATAAAAGCCATAGGAAATAAACCTAGAGATGCTTCGCCCAGGGATCCTCGAGAAGGCAATAAAAGGCCTCTCGATAAGAAACAAAAGGGACCCGAAGAAAATAACAAAAGCAAGACCTAACCATGAGCCAACCTTATAATTTCTGCGAAAATACCAGTGGGTAACACTGTCAGCTCTGGTCACCACGCCAAGGCAGTGCCCTCTGGTCAAACCTTGAAGTAAAAAGAAAGAAAAAGCAATAAATAAAGAATAAAGGAAATAAAGGGGCTTGGAAAAAGTGCATCCATGACGGGTACAGCTCACCTCCTACAAAGGCACCCATGAACAACACCTACCCCTAGTCTTCACTATAACTGGACACTCCTTAGACCATATCACTTCATGTACATGGCTTGAATGATCTTCTGTGGAAACTTTCCTTTTCTTATGGATACTGGCCCAATAGGTTGTTCTGTCTATTTCTTTGACTTTGTATAGTAGATCAGTGTAATGTCTTTGAGCTCTTAAAGGATATGATAGGGGTTTTATGCATGTATTTGATAAATTTAATGATGAAATATGATTGACATTGATATGATCCCGAGGACTGATGAGCCCATGGAGGGCGAAGTTTTTGATGTGCAGGACCATACCCGGCGGACAGGTACCAGTGGACCGGTACACATGGGGATATGATTAGCTCAGACCTCCATGGGGCTGAAGAGCCCATCAAATGGTTGCTGGGATGGAAGAGACAGGACAATGTTATGATGAGCCATTGCATGAGAAGGAAGAAGGACGTTCCACCTAGGACACTTTGGCAGAACCCGGCCTAGGGGGAATCACCCACTACAGATGGAACGTTTTCCTTTGATGGACAGGACGTCACCTGGGAGAGTTGGACGTTGTCTGGAGCGTGTGGCAATGTGCTGAGGTCATTTGGCACGTGTGGCAGCTTGGAGAAGCCCTAGAAGGGCCAACGTTTGGTTTTTGGATGCTGTATTTGCCCAAAAAGGGCCAACGTCTCCCTCAGAAGGGCTTGACGTCCCTCTTTTTTCTCATATTATGACTTTTTTCTAGCAGTTAATGTAAAAACAGTGTAAATCTTTTAGTCAGCCTTGTCCGCTATTTTAATGACCTAAATTTTAATTCAAAGGTCATGGATTGGTATAAATAGAGGACATTTTTACTCATTTTAAACAATAACACAACTCACTTTCTTGTGAGAGATTATCTTTTAGCATTTGTCTTGGTATTTTTGGTGTTGGAAGTGAGGCGCAAGCCTCATTGGAGGATTTCTCTTGGCATTTATGGTGTTTCTCTCATGGAAGGTTTACAACTAGGGTTTGATTATGCATTCTTCGTGATATGTAAGTGAATTTTTCATACAAAACTTCTTAATTGAATGGTTGTAGGCTTAATTTCTTACATTTTCTATTATATTGCTATTATATTGCTGAATCTTGAAACCCTAGGTAGCAAGCACACTAGTAGGTCATTGCTATATGTGCCCATACTTGAGAAACAATTTTAGCCATTGATGAATGAAGATATAGCCTAGCCGTTGCTACACTTATCCTCCCTTATCTGAGTTAGCATTAAAGTTATAGGTTGAAGAAAGGAGACGTCCTAGGCCTAGTTAACTCTACACCTAGGGTTTTAACCTTTTAGGGTTTGAGAAGCCTTGCTCCTGCAACACTTTTCTCCCTTAGATCTGTATTTTGAAGCTAGCCGTTTCGCCAAGAGCATTTAGAGAAAGAGGAAGGAGCATGAGGCCTTGCTTAAGCAACACCGGAATGAGCCTCCTTCCCTTAGGGTTTTGATTCTAGGGCCCTGCCATTGCAGCACCATAGAACCTAACCTTCTAGTCTTTAAATTTTAAATCCTTCTGAGGTATTTTTCCCTTACTTTGACTCCATTAACCCTAAGGCACTGATATTCTTTCCAACGTTGAACTTGAAGTGTTCAAATTCGTCTTTCAAACTTTCAAAATTTGAAACCCTAACTAACCCTAACGCCACTAACTAGGGCTGACGTCATACCTGATGCAGCAAGCCCTCTAACTCAGCAATTAATGATGACGTCAGGCCTTTATTGAGCTAATTTTGATTGATAATATTGTTGGCTTGGTCATCTGTGATAGATATTGATGAATTAGTGATATTTTATTGGCTAATTACTAAGATGTTGAACTCATCTTATCTGTTACTTTGCTTATTGAATGAAATCAGATAATTAAGAAGTACTAACCCTTTGAATTTATAACCTGCAGATATACATATAGTATTGTTATTGTCTTGTTTTGGGCAGGTGTTCTCAACAGGGAATTCACTTCTTTATTGGTTGATTAGCCAGATTATCTGATACTGGTGGTAACCTGCGAGGAGGGATAACCTTGACTTTTGACCTGTTACTCTTTGCCTCTTCAAACCCCAGGTTACCGGGGACATCTCCCCTGGGCTAACCTCCCTAAACAGAAAGAGCCCCCCATCGAGGTGACATTGGGTGGGGAGGCTCCTATTACGCCAGTTTGACCCTTATCCTTTAGCCCTGTAAACTAAAATACAAACTGCGCGATAACATTTTGGCGTCGTTGCCGGGGAACACTGAGTCAATCTTCCTCAACGACAAATCCTTTGGTAAGCCTTGCCTCAAAGACTTTACTCTTACAAGCTTACCTGGCGACTTCACTAAGACTTTATTCCCCTATTCTTTGATAGTTTCAAGAAAACTATCTGGCGACTCCACAAACCAAAAGGAGGTTCAATAACCCTCCTCTAGCTTTCAGAAGGAAGCCTCCTGCTAATTCTCCTGTTGTCATGTCACTCTTTGGAAAGAGACTTCCTTTAAACATGTCTACTTCTCAGACTGGCACTACAAACCCAGTCAACAATCAGAGACAATGGTCATCCACTTTGTTCAAACCATTAGACATGTCAGCCATACCTGCCTACCCTAGGCAAATGCCACCTAAATATGAGAAGTGGTTGTCTAATTTTACCGGCACTGATGCTACTAGTGCCGAAGAGCATATGAGTAACTTATGAGCATTTTTTTAGCTTCACCCCATTAGTGATGATGCTGAGGATTTGGTCATGAAGTTATTCTCTGCTACCCTTTATGATGCTACAAGACGTCGGTATCCTGGCCTACCTGATGGAAGCATCAAAACCATGGATAGACTCGAACAAATCTTCCTCAGAAGGTGGAGTATCAAAGAAGACCTGAACATGTTGCTCACCTGACTAAATGGCCTTGCTAGGCGTGAAAATGAATCCATTCGGGAATTTCATACCAGATTCGAATCATTACTCCAACGAATCCCCCCAAGCCACCATCCGAAAGATGATTACCTTGTGCACATTTATACTAGATCTTTCAATGGCCAATTAGGGTACCTTCTTAGGGACGAAGACCCTCAGTCCATTCAAGAAGCCCAAGAGCTTGCAACCAAGATTGAAGGAAATATCCTTTCATCCAAGATTGAGCCCTTTGCCAACCCTAGGGGGAAAATAGACACCAAGCAGAAAGTGATACACAATGCTGAGCCTACTTCGGATCTCTGCACCAGTATCAGTAAGCTACAAGCTTCAGTAGATAGCATCATGAAGAATCAAGAAGAAATGATGAACCAGATCGTGAGACTTGAAAAATCCCAGACCCAAGCACCTAGACCTCCATTCAAAGGGCCATTTCAAAAAGGGAATCGAACTTACAAGCCGAAGAATGAAAATGAAGTCCCAAATACTCTGGCCCCTACAAATGTGGTTGATGAAAAACCTTGGTGCCTGGAATGCAGTGAAGCACATTGGGAGAATGAGTGTCCTTATAACGCAAGCCAGCAACAAGTCAACAACTTTGACTGCTTTTCAAGTTTTCCTCAGATAAACATCACTGATGCAGAACATCAACAAGCCCTGAAGGAAGCAGCTAGAGCAGCAAGATTAGCAATAATAAACAACTTGGACCAAGAATCACAAGAAAAGTTAAAAAAGCAAGAAGTCCAAGTATACTGGAGAAAGAACCCAAACCAACCTACAAGTGATCAGTCGAAATCTCCTGAGGTTCTTCCTCCTAAAACTCCCAAAGCTGATAAGATTACCCTTAATTTTGATTTTGAAAGAGCTTTGTCGGAGATGCATGTAAATGTTCCCTTTAAAGAAGCAGTCAAGATCGCTTCTATTAAAGAACGCTTCAACACCTTATTTTTGGGAACGACTAAGCCTATGGACCCCCCAATCATGCTGCAAGCCGACCATTTCAGGATCCAGTATGGTGAAAATCCACCTTTCTTCATGACTCTTATGATGAATAACAAATACCTCAACAATTGCATGTTGGATACAGGTGTTGGTATGATGTCTCTCAAAGTCATGCAGCAGATGGGCCTGAAAGTAACCAGGCCTTACAGAAACGTGTGTGGATTTGAATCCAAAGCAATACCCACACATGGTGTTGTTGAAAATGTCAAAGTACAGTTGAAAGAATTCCCCGAGAAGACAATTCACATAGACATTATAGTCGTTGATGTCCCGGATGTGTGGGGAATGATAGGTGGGTCCCTTGAGATGGATCTCACCTTTTTGCGTTTTCCTTTGAAAGATGGAACAATTGGACGATTACTCAATATGCCAATAACTGGAACCCATGTACAAGATGTTCCTACTATGAATGAAGTGCAGAAAGATGTGATACAAACTCTTCAAGAGTATTCTCCGGAAGACATGCCATTTACTACAGAAGAAGACTTTGAACAGATTGAGTGGCCCAAGAAAGAGGAATATCAGCAACTCCTAGATCAGTTTCAAAACAAAGAGGTAGGGACGGTGAAGATGCTAAAAAGACCAAAGGATGAAGAAGACGTGCAGATACATCCGTCCCAACAAGAGGCCTTTACTCCAGAAGCCCACCCACCTCCCTCAGTACAATACACCAGGGTTGTCCAAGGAACAAACAAACACAAGATCCGAAAATACAAGGAGGGGGAGTTGGTATGGATGTGGGATACTCAGAAAGGAGAGCCTACTAATGTGAGCTCCTCAGCAGACCGGAAGAGCACACGTCTGAACTCCAGTCAC
>CBVK0100527083.1:0-11985 GCA_900067695.1 Picea abies
GAGGTGCTCTCCTTGGTGACCTGGATTGAACCAATTGAAGAACCTACCTTGCTAGCATGAGCCATCTACGCTGAAGCACCTGCATCACATGAGGATTTGGGAGCTCCTAGAGGGGGCTTCTGGTGGGGACAATCTCGTGCTCCATCAATAGACATCACTGAAATAAATGAAGGTAGTTTCTTCTTCAAATCAACCTCTACACATACTCTTGGATTGGACTGGAGAGAATTACATCTACCATTTGAGATCAAAACCTTACCAAACTGGTTGGCAAACAGATCTACAAAAGGCCTCAAGTCAGTAGGAAGTACATGAACTCAAGCCACAATGGGTAATGGGATTAACCTCTATCATCTGGGTTGAAATCAGATCTCTAAGATTGTACATAAGCCAAGGAACCTGCAATATGCCATGTACCATACTGAAGAACTTGTTGAGCTTTCGATTCAGTGTTGAATAGAAGACAAACTTATTTATATCCCAAACCCTAGTATGAATTTAGAGAAATTCTTTTTGCCCCCTAGTTCAACAAACAACATTTGTTGAAGGTCACCTCATCCAACATGTGACGAAGGAAATACAGGATCACCCCATGATGTTCTAGATTCTACCTCCCTTCCACATACTCCTTGTTACTAGCCAAGAAAAAATGGAATTCCCCTTCATCAACATCCACATTGTTCTAAGGTGTAGATTAACTTTTTCAACTGTCAGGACCTAAGAAGCAACTTGATTAGAAGTAGGCACCTCACTACTTTCAATCATAGCTTCCCATCAATCTTGATAGAGTCTGGCTAAGCTTCAACAAATTTAATCTCTCCCTCTTGCTGCAAAATTCAAGTCATCACCAAGGCGAAACCCTCTATCTAAGATTTAGGGTTGTCCACCATCATCTACGATTATGTGTCATCTCCTAAACTAACCACCAGATCTTGATAGCGACTATGGATCCCATCAAATTGTTTTGTGACAGAAGAGGCCATTCTTCATTCTGAGTAGCTTTAGGAACTACAATTGAAGCATACTTATCATTCAACAAAACAACCACATTACGAGACCCTCCAGATCTCAACAATGTAATGGAATGAATTCCAACGGAGAATGTTCCCTTGAGCGAGCTTGTCCAGTGTAAACCTATCCATCGATTTCAACTCTTGGAGAACAACCTCTTGATTTAGATCAGCCCTTCGATTTGGTTCTAGTATGGCCGGCCATGGCCACTCATTTAGTTTCCGCAGATCAAAGCCTAATGGCTTGATCCCCTGTAGAAACCACAAAATCGATGCCCCTCTCTCTCACGCAGAAGCCACAATCCTAATTTGACCCACCCTGTCAAAAATCAAGGCACGCATCAAATTTTGGCAACTTGATCCCCTGCAGAAACCACAAGTCCGATGCCCTTCTCTCTCACACAGAAGCCACAAGCCCGACCATTTTCCTTTCCTCCCAATATCACCATATGTGTATTTTATCAAATGGAAAAGTAAAGTGGGGGAGAGAGCTATGTCTTGGAAGATTACTTTAGTCCTAGCAATCCTAATAGTCCATGATACCACATCTGTGAGAGTTGGATATTTTCTTACCTCTTTGTCATCAACCCACTTCTCCAAGTCTTTGTCAATATTAATCCCATTCCAATTTCCTTTTCCACCAGTTAAGGTTTTCACAACATCCCTTACAAATTTGGAGAATGATATTCATTGAAGAGATGGTTTACACTTTCTTCCATTTCTTTGCACAAAACACATGCTAGGTCCATACCATGATCTCCTCTACAAGTCATCCCAAGTGTGTTTTATTTGAAAGGACTAGCCATAAGAAAGTTCCAATTTTCGTAGGTGCTTTAAGTTTCCACAGATCTGTCGACCACCATCTTTTCTGATTTTCCTCTCCTCAAAGAAAAGTTTCTGCACACCCCAACTTGGCATTATAGTATTCTCTTGATGTGTTGGTAGTCCACACCATTTCATCCTCTTTCTCCGCTAAGCGAAAAGAGGCCTTTGTTAGTTCCTGTCTGAACTTGGTCCATTCTTATGCCCACCTACCATCAAGGTCTAACTCTGCCCCTGTTTTCCATCTTGCTGTCCACACAACCCATCATCTGAGTGACATACATCAACAAGGTATAAACATCCTTTTTTTGCAAGATTTCTCCTCAAATCATTAGAAAGCTTATATACTTCCTTTCCTTCTATCCATGGGTCTAGTCCTAACTTTACCTTCTTACAGTTACCAATCCTCCATCTTAGGAAGATACCAACCAAAAGAAGAGAATTTACTGAAGCTTTCCAAAAACTAGAGCCATTTACAAATCTCTTCACTAAGTCTCTTATCCAGGCTTCAACAGATTGTGGATTTACGTATTTTTTCACCATGATTGATTGCAAATAATCCTTTGCAGGAATCAACCTCCAGAGATTTTTTGCTGCTAGAGCCTTGCCAAACAAACGAGGGTGTTTGAGCCCCCATCCACCTTCAGACTTTGGCCTATCTAGCCTCTTCCATTTCACTAATGGGATCCCCCTTTCTCTCTTTCCTTCCACAGAAATTTGAAACACATTTCCATATCCATTGATGATAGATTTTGGAATGAGAGTCATAGAGATCCAGTACACAGGGATTGCTCCGAGTACTGATCTGACCAAGGTGAGGCCTTCTCCTAGAGATAGTGACCAATTTCACCAGGTCTTGATTCTTGCTTCCACCTTTTGAGAAATCCATTTATAGTGTTTAGTACAATATGCATTACGCTGTAGAGGAAACCCCAAGTATTTAGTGTCTAAATCAAGAGAATAAACTTGAAAGGTAACACTGTCCTTGTGATGTACTCATGCCAAGGGGCTATTTCGTTCAAAGAGATTGATGCTCTCTAGACATTAATCATCATTCTTGTGGCAATTCCAAATAGCTTGAGGGCTTGCTCATTTGCTTTTGCATCCACTTCAATCCCATTGTTGAAAAAATATATCATCTACAAATAGGAGGTGTGTAAATGAAAAATCTCTAGTGATTGGAATTCCTTTTAACCCCCCTGCACCCTTTAAGTGAACTATATATCTATTGAGCTCTTTTTTCACCAGGAGGAAGAGAAGTGGAGACAGGGGACAGTCTTGCCTCAGTCCTCTAAAGGAAGTGAACAACTTTGAAGTAGAACCATTTATTAAAATAACTAAGGAGACTAAGGAAAAACAGGCCTCCTATTCCAATTAATGAAGGGGAGTTTAAAACCTACATGCAAAAGTAGAAGTCTTAAGTACAGATTGCTTACTCTGTCATATGTCTTAGAGAGGTCCAATTTGATGTAGAAGGCAAGGAGCATTTTCAACTTGATCATAGGCATGGCTTCTTGAACAATTCCCACAACATTGTGTATTTGCTTTCTTCTCAGGAAACCAAATTGTGCTCTGGAAACAGATTCCGACTTAGACATCCTTAAGACAAACTGCTACAACCTTTGCTATGATTTTATAGAAAGTGTTGCATAATGCTATAGGTCTAAAGTCATCAAAAGATGTTGGGGAGTCCTTGGGGATGACTACTAGAAAAGTAACCTTGAAGGCTCCCAGGATAACACCATTTCTCCTTGATACTTCCACTACTCTGAAAAGATCATTCTCTATAAGTTAATAAAAGCCTATGAAGAAATCGATTGGCCAATTATCTAGGCCAATGTTCTTATCCCTTTCAAAAGTGTACTACTGCTTTTATCTCATCCTTGGATACTTTCTCCATGAGTTCATTGCTTTCTTCATCATTTATGAAACTTAGAAGATAGGAGGCAATGCCTATAGCTTCATCAATTTTAATCCCAATAGGGTCTTTGTATAGTTCCTCAAACATCTATGATATTCTTGTGCCCTGACACCATTTCTCTATTAGAATTCCTAATTTCCTAAATAGTGTCTCTATTCTTCCTCATGTTAGCATAATTGTGGAAGAAACTAGTGTTTTCATCCCTCTATTTTAGCCAAATCACCCTACTCTTTTGTCCCCACTTCTCCTCCTCCCATTTCAAGATACTTCTCTTATGTTCCTCTAGCTCTTCCAGTTCTTTCTCTGAGAAGGTACCTCTGTTGCTTTCTTTGTAGGTCTTTTCCAGCTTCAATTCAATATCTTCTAGGACCTTGTTGTATCTATTTGCCTTCCCCATAGTCCAATCCTGAGTCATTTTCTTAATGTTTACAATGTTGTCTTGAAATTGTTTATAGTCAATTCCCCATCCTCGACAAAATGTTTCCATTCCCTAACTACCAAATCCCTACATTCTTCATTAGCAAGCTAAAAGAAGTTGAATTTGTATGGGGAAGGGCTTTTTTTTCTCCTCAGGCCATTTGAAGCAAAATTGGTCTATGGTTTGAAGAACCCCTGTTACACATCATATTGTATGAGGTTCCACTTTGTGATTCATCACATTGATGGAGATTTTCAGCTGGTACCCTTGGAGCATTGGACCGACATGGGGTGATTCATCTTCATGGAGCCCCTTTCTCTTCATGGCATTGGATCATTTGATGGAGGTATTTGGTTGGAAGAGCTTCACTTCTCCTTGGTTGGATGATTGTGCGTGTTGATTGGATGGTCTTCTCACATGTGCTTTCCTTGTTGATAACCCCTTGGATGCATATTTTCTAGTATTATGGAGCATGCTATATCGTTATGATGTGGTTTTGGTATATAGGTTTATCTTGGATGATGAGTCTAGCCCCCCAAAGGGTGGTGTTAGGAGGTAGATGTTTCGTGATGATGTTGGGGTTTCCTAGTGAATAGTGAATTTTGCATGATGATATTGGTTTGTCACTGGGAGGGGTGTTATACATGGTCATATTATGTTTGATGTGTGGTGGGGACACACTCGATGATTGTATGGTTTAGCATTTCCTATTGTCCCCTTCTCTCATGATGTTGATGTGGTTAGATGGGTGTGTTGTGATTGTGCACATTGCCTCGGTGGGATATCCCTAGGTGATATGACTTGGCATTGTAACATTCGCTGGACATCACCTAGGTGGAATGTGTTTGATGATGTTAGTATCCTTGTGGATGTACTTTTTCCTAAGTTTCAGTTAGAGTGGAGGGTACTACATTCATCTTTGATGATGAAGCCTTCTCCTAAGGTTTGATGAGGTTTACCATATTACAGTCTTTTGGTGGTGCACCCTAGGTTCAAACCTAGGTGGAGCTTCTATTTTCTCATTGTGTTGTTATTATGGTGGTCTTTGCTAGGAGATGCAACTTATTTCCATGTTAAAACACTTATGGAGCACACCCCTCTCATTGGCATACATGTTCACGTTGATTTAATCAATTGGTGACTATTGGGAGGTTGGGCTATGGTTTTATTTGAGCATTAACCTTTGTGCATACATGTTGAGGTTGATTTAACTATTCAATGGTTAAATTAATTTGTGCATACATGTTGAGGTTGATTTAACTATTCAATGGTTAAATTAATCCATTTATTTACCTTGGAGGTTAATAGCTTGAGCCCCTACTTCACTTGGTGGTTGTTCACACTTGGAGGGGTTACTTGGAGGTCATTTCAGGTTTTATTATGGTGCCCTCCTCTATTGGGCACAACTTCCAAGACATTCATGATTATATTATTGTTGCAGGGGTTTGCACATTCTCCTAGGGTGCATTTTCTCTTGTGCACATGGTTTGGAGGGATTTGTTGATGGTATTGGGAAGCACCACATGGTTTTGGCATGAGTATTGATGAGTTCTAACCACCTAGGCACTTCTTCCTAGGGCACACTTCACATGGAGATACTATATTATTTGTTTGGTAGTTGAGGTAGTTACATGGCACAATTTTCTAGGGTGCACCTTTCCTAGGTGCTCTCTCATCTTTATTGTATGGATATTTCAGCTACACTTGTTATCTTTTGACCTTCATTGGTGAGTACCCTCACCTCTTCGACTTGGCAGATACATTATTTTATTTGAGGTGGTTATGGAGGGATTTTATTGGGAGGCCCGTGACATACTTGGAGGGCCAGACGTGTGGCTTTTGCATGCTCTTGCTTGGTCTGCTTAATATATTTGGAGCATTTTCTTGGAGGGCGCACTTGTGGAGACACTTCTTGCTATTCTTGGAAGTATATATTTTATTATTTCATGGCGTTTAGGCATGGTCAAAACACTAATTCACCCTTATCTCCTTGGATTTGTCTTGTTGGAGATGGTTCACTTGCTAATTTGGGGTTTGACTAATTCCTTTATTGTGGAATGCTCCATCCACTTGGCACCTTGCACATTCATCCATGGAGTTGGTTGCCTTGGGATACACAAATGTGGACTGGTTACATGCATCTTGTCGACCTCTTGCTATTTTTGGAGGTTGGTTATGGATCATTCTCCTAGGAGGATTATTTTATTGTTATATCTCTCATGTACCATGGAGAGTGCACTTTGTGAGCTCTTCTAGGTGGACCCTTGAGCACATCCTCCTAGGTTGAACATTATTTAATCATATTTTGCATGCATCCATTCTTGGCGTGCAAATTCTTGTGGACCTTTTGCATGTTGACCTAGTTATCATGCCTATTTTTAGTTGTGGATCCTCTCTTGGAGACTTTTGATGTAATCTCTTTCCTATTTTTAGATGAGGGCGAGTTCCCCTTGAGAGGCTTGTGTCTACATGTTGTGACATGGTCAACTATGCATTGAGGAGGGATCTAACTACTCCAATTTTTTTATTATTTGTTTGACTTGTCATGGAGTTAGTTAGCAGAAAATGATTTTTTATTGTACAAAAGAGACACCCTCTATAAAGAGGAGCTCTCTCTCCATTACAATGGTTGTTGAAACTTTGGAGATTGAGGAGCTCTCCCCTTGGATTTCATTTGTACACCACATGCTTGGAGCCTTACGGAAGATTGGAGGTATATTTTCGTTTTATGTGAGGCTTTCATTTTTACACCCTTGTTATGTAGTTATGAAGGCCTTGTAATGAACCATGTTTCATTTGGACAACGAAATGTGGGGATTTAATCCCTCTTATAGTTGTTGTTGTTATGTGAAGCTTACACCTAATAAACCTAGTTGTTGCTAGCATGATATGGCATAACCTTCATACCGAAATTTTGAATAGCACACCTAGCTTTCCAAGGATGATTTTCTACATTATAAATTTGCAAGCTAAGGATAATTTGTGGCATGTATAGTAGCCCTATTGCCTTAAATTTTCATGCTCTTTCCCTCTTTGATCTATCTTTTATTGACTCCATTTTCCCAAGTTGTGATTAGGCACTTGGTCGTGGGGTTTCTACCTTCATCTTTCCTTCTCGCACCATTCATTATTCTATATACTACATCCATTCGTTTTGCCGAGGCTTACTCTTCACTAAATCACCTCGTGTTTCCACTCTATAGCCTTAGCAATCCTACCATTTAGGGAAGCCCACCTTGAGTTGGAGAAGAGCCAACCAAAAGTGTGAGGAAGAGCTATTGTGGTGACAGTGAGTAGCCTTCCATAGTTGCACAAAGTAGCCCCTTTGATGTTTGGGACTTCACATCATTTGGGGGTGCTAGATTTTGTTGTAACATGTCCCATAAGGACAAATAACATAGTGTGGAAGACCACGATCCACACAAACAAATTGATCCATAGAAAGACATTGAGAATCATCAAGAGAATACAATGGGACAAATCTTGCAAACCTGTGAGCAGAAACTACATCAAAGGAGACGAGAGGATTGTCCCTTGGCAACAAGTGACCATCGACTAGTTAGAGTCACTATGAATCACCACAAGTAGCTGAGTAGGCCTCGCATTACCAACTACAATGTCCAAAAGAAAAGTACCAACCCATAGAAGATGAAGAATGTCTCCAAAATAAGGTGGAGTCAATACAAGAACATCATAATTTGAAACTAATATAGCCTGATTTGCAAAGTACACCACCATATGTGTAGCAAAAGATAGTCCATCGGTCTAACAAAAGAAGTCTCAATGAAAGCTTCAAGAAACCTCATTGAAGGGGCCAAGAAGGGTTTTGAAAAACCCTTTAATACAAGATGATCCACAAACTCTAATTCTACAGCTCTTATGGCAAATTGTACTAGCCGATAGTCTCATAGATCCACTAAATAACCCAAATATTCTACCACCAAGCAATTCTCCAAATCAAGTATAGGAGGTGTCCCCCTAGAAGCCCTAAAAAAGGAGGAACCTAATTCCTGAAAACCCTTCACGTTTCCGCCAAAAACTTTGGATCTGTTCAAATTAGAGGTTGAAAAGAGCACTGGTGCAAAAAATACCAGCATGAACAACCACAAAAAATCTTGAAACATCCACGAAAGAGAGTTGAAAAATTCCCCTAAAGGATGGTTCAGAAAAAGAAATAGTACAGCAACCTGTATGTTCTTCCAACCAGTGAAAAAGATCTTTTGAATCAACATAAAACCAGTCTGAAATCAAGCAGCAAGAAAGCTCTAAGGCTGGGTGTTCAAAACTGTGCAGAAATTCTCCAAATCAGTGTATAAATGAGGGCAAAGACAGCCCTAAATGGGGTGCCCTTCTCCAGCAAACAGTGTCACCAAAACACATAACCAAAACTCCATAGGTTCGGCACAATATTCTGCTGTAAGCTCTGATACAGCCAAGAGGAAACCCTAAAACCTGCAATAAGTTAATAACTAAAGAAGATAACAGCCCTAGGGAAGCACTTTCCATAGAGAGGGAAAAAGCCCTAGTATAAGTGTGTTGGAGAGAGAAATCAGCCCTAAACTCTTTAAGTTAGGGTTTCCTTCCAAATGTGAGATCTGAAAATTGAGAAAAAAAATCATGAACAGCCAAGGAAAGAACCCTAACCAGCAGTGGAAAAGGTGAAGCACAAGAGAAAGAGAAAGGATCGAATGGATCCACCAGCAAAACCCTAAAACCTGCAATAAAAGAAAGGGAGGGAAGCACTGAATAAACCCTTGAAAAAGTACACTACAGTTGTAGTAGAGGTGTGCTAAAGAGAGATATACCAAACAAAAGTGTAATGCCAAGCTTGGAAAGAGAACACAAGATCTGGATGCCCATAGGGTAAAAGAATCAGTTACATAATGAAGGAATATGATATTACAAATGAATCATGAGGTGTGCCCACAAAAATGACTAGGTCAACCTTGGTCACCTAGAATAAAATAAAGTTGACTAGGTTGGCTTTTAAAACATGACCTAGTAATACAATAATAAGGGCACTACGCATTAGTAGCAAAAAATCACAAGTGAATATTACCAATCATTTCAACTTCTTCATTGAGCAAGGTGAACAATTGGGATTGACTTTTGTATGAGAACACATTTCCACAGATAGGGATCCATTGGATTGACTTTTGTATGAGAACACATTTCCACAGATAGGGATCCATTCAGGGTACATCTCTAGTGTGGAAGTATCAGAGGATGCGCACATCTATTTCCAACTTGCTAGAAATGTCAATCCAATGGATCCTCAAAAAAATCCATTTTAAACAAACATAAAAAAAGAGAAAAGTCAAAAAAGGCTAAGTGCATTGAAGAGAGAAATCAGCCCTAAAAACTCTTCGAGTTAGGAATTCCTTCCATATGTGAGGGCTGAAAATTCAGAAAAAACAACATGAACAGCCAAGGAAAGAAGCCTAACCAACAGTGAAAAAGGTGATTAACAATCACACCCGCTTTGATACCATGTTGAAATCACAAGAGAGAGAAAGGACCAAATGGATCCACCAACAAACCCTACAAGTTGCAATAAAAAAGAGGGTGAGTGGCACTGAATAAACCCTTGCATAAGTGTGCTATAGCTGTAGTAGAGGTGTGCTATAGAGAGATATGCCAAACACAAGTGTAATGCCAAGCTTGAAAAGAGAACAAAATATGTGGGTGCACATAGGGTAAAATAATTAATCACTTAGTGAATGAATGTGATATTACAAATAACTCATGAGGTGTATTTGTACACACTTTATGGGGTGGGGCACCTTCCCCTAGAGGGGGGTTATCGACTCACATAAGCCTCAACCGACCTTGGACACCTGGAATAATATAAAACAAAGTTGACTATGTTGGCTATTAAACCATATCTAATAATACAATAATGAGGGCACTTAGCCATAATAGAAAATAACCACAAGTGAAGATTATCATCATTTCAACATCTGCATTGAGCAAGGTGCAAAATCAAGATAGACTTTTGTATGAGAACACATTTCCAAAGATCAGGATCCATTTAGAGTTCATTTCCAGTTTAGAAGCATCAGGCGATGCACACATTATGTATTTCCAACTTGCCATAAACATAAGCCAATGGATCCTCCAAAAAGCCATTTTTGAAAACACAAAAAAAACTATAAGTTAAAAAAGGCAAAGTGCGGTGCCCTAAAACTTTAACTTTTGTCTAGCAAAATAGCCCCTCCCCCAATGCTAAAACACACAAATCTATGTTTTTCATAGCAGTTTGCATTTTCGTGCTTGTGAGCATGATTTGAAGTGAAATATATTTGGAGATATGAATTTGCATGCCGTTTCCCCATATATAGATCCTGGCTTTTCAAAAAATCTAGCTGATCCATATCCATGCAACCTAGCTTAATATATAAGATGAGAATCTAAGTCTCAAATCCAAAAGTCTGTAGAATCCATAATCTATACTAAATTTTTATATGAAAAACCCCAATTCTTTGTTGTAGGAAAGCCAAACAAAATCCAAGAAAAATATGGAGAACAAAATAATGATCTTGGTAACCAAGGAGATACAATCATCTACCATGCAAATAGTGGACCAATTTTAACACCTTTTTGAACCTTGATGCTCCATAGGGTACTAAAAAGGTGTGTTAATTTTAAGGTGGTATAAATCCTATAGTGGGGCTCGCTAGCATTCAAGTAAATAATTGGCACGTGAATATGGTGTGCTTGAGCCCTTGGATGTTTACCAAATGGAGGTTTAATGAACTAGTATATTGCTTGCTGTTATAACAAGTCTACTTTTTATAATTTCCAATGTAAGCAAGGAACATCAAATTTCAACAATATGTTCTTGGATAGTTGCTCCTCACACTAGAATGATCAATCACAATTGAGTTATTTCACCAGTAATTTATTCTCTTTTTACAATTCCAATTAAGGAGTTATTTGACCACTTAAAACTCAAATCAACTGATAAACTTCTGGAATTTAGATATTATTTTTAAATTATGAAAAGCCCTATATGAATTCCATACCTCTTTAATTGTGATTATTGAATATATAAGCACATTAAAAGCAATGGGTGCTCAAGAAACTCCATTGAAATATAGTCCTTCAGCTAAACCAATAGCAGTTCATACAAGAACTCTAAATATTAGACTTGAGTTGTCAAGGATCTTCTTTAAATGCTACTTTGGCAGGAAGATGACACAAGGAAAATACATCGTACCTCTCACTTTAAACTTCATAAACAAGTAAAAATATTTTGCAAAGTAAATCCTATTGTGCAATCAACATTGATCCCAATGAGTTTATCACTTGGAACTCAAAAATTTATGGAAAAAACATATTTACTATCTTTGATCTATCTATGCTATTGATAAGTATTCCGTTATCAACGAGCCCCAAGGGTTATCTCAATTGGTTGAACCATCCGCCAAAGACATGCTGCAAATGGGGAGACCATAGTTCACAGGTTCAAATCTGGCTGAGTCCTTGTTAACCCCTAGATTTTCACCCTTGGAAATCTTGAGGGTTAAGAGCTAGCATGCACTATTTTGGATGGCATTCTGAGATTCTCCTAGAGTTTAGCACTTGTGTTGAGTCATAGGTTGGTTCCCATCAGAGACAGGTATATGATCGATACATGGTTCTTTTGTTTAGAGTTAGAGCTAGATTGGTTTCCCATGCATTTGAGAGAGAAGTCTACATACAACAGGTGTTACTACTTTTTAGGAGACACAGTTTGAGTGGGTCTCTTGACATTTTAGATCAGTTCTGAGCATACAGGGAGAGTCCTTGCATGATTCTAGGCCCGATAGCAC
>CBVK0100527084.1:0-11985 GCA_900067695.1 Picea abies
GCTTGAGAAATCGCGACTCAGGGGCATCTAAGCCGTCAAAATCACCCGGGACATCACAGAGTGGCTTAACAACACACTCCATCACAAACTGTTCTACACCTCGGGGACAATTTTTTTAATAATATTTAAATTTTATATAAAAATAATAAATTTTCATTAATTAATGATAAAATAAATATATTTATGTCCCTTTTATTAAAAAAATAAAATATATCCATAATTAACATCACTTTATATCCTTTTACCATAGGCATTGTCCATTAAAAATTAATGGACAGCAAATACATAACATCTTAAAATGGTTGATACACTTATTAAAATTTCCTTTTATTTAATGTTTATAGTGAAATTAAATGAAATCTCACTTTTTAGTGTTTATAATATAGAAAGATTATAATTGATTATGGAAAAGTGTATCACTTATCTATTTGATAATGAAACAAGATATGTGACTAAAAATATTGCTTAAATTTTTAAACAACAATATAAGTAAATATATAAGTATGACATATTATTGATTTGCCAAATGCATTTTATAATTTAGTATAAGGAAAATGTGTCATTTCTTTCACCAATATTGATGTGACATATATTAGTAAATAATATTGAAGTGGTTTTTTTGGGACTAAATAAAGTTTCCTTCTCATTCACTATTTAAATTGAATTTTTTTAGAATAGACTAATACCGATAAAGATCAAGTGTTATCACTTTTTAACTTATTTCAAATATATTATTTAAAAAAAATAATAAATACACCATTGAAATATTATTATTATTAATAAAAAACAAAATATCATAAAAATAATTTAATTTACGAATTTATTAAATGCTATAAAACTCTAATCTTTTCCAATATATTTTTTCCCAAATTTTATGCTTTAAAAGGTGAGACACTCCAGTTTAATCCCTTAAACTTTAATAAATATAAAATTATAATCCATTTCCATTGAATAATTAAATAGAGAGAATAAAACGGTGGGTAAATAAATGACAAACATCTCAAATGAAAAGGTAAATTAGAAGGTGCAAACGATGTGGACGCATTGAGAAGTTTCAGATGAAGTGAAACTCATCCGCTCCACAAATTTTATTTATTTTAATTTAATTAACGTTTTCAAGTTTGACTTAGGCACTTGGTGTTTACTTTTCATATGGATATATTGAAAAAAACAATAATATTGGGTGGAGGCGACAACCCATCTCCGTGTAATAATTTGGGGGAATAAAAATGAAATGAAATAATTCGTGAGTTAATTTGGGGGAATAAAAATGAAATGAAATAATTCGTGAGTTAAAAAAAAACAAAATTGAAACAAATGTGGGCATTACAAATATGCAATCATGAAATCTGAGATCTGATCTGAAGTCTCTTATCTTTGAAAACCACTGTTAACATTAATGCAATCATTTTTTATCTCTTGACGGAGGGATTCCCCACAGTTAGCTAATTGTCATAAAATGTGGATTCTCTGGCTGAACAACTGAAATTGGCCGTTAGATAACAGTTCATGTGACCAGTGACGAAACAACCAGTCAGCTCTACGGTTGCAGTGAGATTTGAAAGAACGCGAAACGAACGGAACAGTACGGGGAAGAACACAACAATTTGCACTCCACCCAAAACTGGAAAATATAAAATTTGCGAGGGCTAATCAGAATATTTAAAAATTTGAATTAGGAATCAAAGTCTCCTATTTATTATAATTATTACGCCGAGCCATGGTTGAAACTTATAGAGAACATATTATTAAAACCATTAAATTTTCTGTTTGTGTTTTGGACCTCCTCGAGAGGAGAAATAAAAAGTTGATCGGTAGGAGGTGTCAATTTCTGTTTCTTTCCCTGCACAGTGAAAGGTTTGGTTGGGTGTATTGCAGATTCATTTAGCCACCAGTCATCCATTCCTTTTTTGTTCCCAGTGTTATCTGTGATTGATTGATGATGAAGATGAAAAGCTTGAGGATGATCGGATGAAAATTGAACGAAAATAGAAGTGAGATCTGAAAACATATGGAGACGGAGAATAACAACAACAATAATAACAATACTAATAAGAGCAAATGGGGTACATGGGAGGAATTGGTTCTGGGAAGTGCAGTGAAGAAGCATGGAGCCGACAATTGGGATAGAGTTTCATTGGAGCTTCAGGCTAGAAAGCTCTCCCCGTACGTTTTCTCTTCAGAGGTTAGCACGGCTTAACAAACAAAACAAATCTGTGTTTCCTCTGTTATGTTGCGATGTGTTTCTTTATTTGGTTCTACTTGTTTCTATTTCTTGGTTTTATGATGCTGTTTGTTTGCAGGATTGCAAGGCCAAGTATCATGCCTTGCAAGGCAGATTCAAGAGCATCCATGGCAATAGTTGCAGGTGGGTGTGTTTTATGAGGTGGGCTTTTTGGGGATGTGGGGTTTGTGTCTGTTTTCAGGGGCGGGAAATTGAGATTTGTTTTGTGTTTCTGGGTTGTTGCAGCAATAGCCTGCCGTGGCTGGAGGAGCTGCGAAAGTTGAGGGTGGCTCAGCTTAAGAGGGAGCTTGAGCGCTATGACGGTTCTATTGTGTATGTGCCGATCAGCCCCTTTGGATTGCGGGTTTGTGCCATGTTTTGTCCTGGTTTCTCATGGGTTTTTGTGGTCTCTGTTTGTGTTTCAGATCTCTGGAATCTAAGCTGAATAAACTCAAGACCGAGAGAGAACAGAGCTTGCTTAAAGAGCAGCAGAAGACGATAGAAAAACATACGTCCCAACAAGAGCCGGAGAAGAGTCCAGAAGAAAAAGAAGGTAAGGATGGGTTTCATATGTGCCCTGAAACTGACCCAAGTGACCGTAAAAGGGAGGATGGCAAAATTGAACCTTTGGATAACCCAAATCGTCCTTTGGAGAACCCAGATCCGGGATCTGGTAACCCAAATGAAGATTTGGGATCTAAGGAGGCTTTGGCTGTGCATGACGAGATCCGTGACGAAAACCCACATGGTGAACAAGATCTGCCCTTGGAAAGCGCTCCGCTCCCTTCTGCTGAAGGGCCCGTACCCCAGCACTGCCCTTGGAAAGCGCTCCGCTCCCTTCTGCTGAAGGGCCCGTACCCCAGCAGCCAGATAGCAAAACCCTTGACAAGGAACCGGCCAAGCCTGAGACTATATCTGGGCCTGCATCTCCTCTGGATTCGTATTATGGTAGCTCTGAGACAATAGCAAAGGAACACCCCATCAGGATGGGTTCTGAACAAGAAGAAGATGATGTTGATGATAGGATGGGTTCTGAACAAGATGATGATAGGATGGGTTCTGAACAAGATGATGATGATGATGATGATGACGACGACGACGACGACAATGATGTAAGGGAGCAGGTCTGTGTGGAATCTACAGATGTCCACTCTGAAACAGTTGTGGGCATGAAGGGCAGCGGATTCCAAGAGTGCAGTGCTGAATCCAGAGAAATTGGGGAGGAGGGCAAAGGAATCTGTGAAAAGCGTTGTGACAGGGGTGAAAGGCTACAACCTTGGGACTCTAATGATGTATTGAGCTCTGCAGAATTGTCATCTAGGAGAAGGGATGGTAGGAATACTTCCAGTAACAGTCACGATGCCAGCGAAACTGTTCGTGAGCATTATAAAGATTATGAGGATTCTATGGGGCCTTGGCAGCATCAGGCCACAAGGTCTTCTGGGGATAGTCAGGTTGAAGGAACTGATGAGATGTCGCCAATGAGCAAGAGAAGCAGAAGGGAGGCCAAGGTTCCAGGCAAATTGATCCCTCTTCTCGAGTGTTTGAGGGCTATCAGTGCCCACAAGTTTGGTTCCCTCTTCAAGCATAGGCTAGAAAGCCAGGTTGGATGTTCTCCTCATCAAACTTTCAAACTCTTTTTTATTTGTCATATGCTTTATCAAAATGAGTTTGTATTGCCAACTGGTGGTGTTGCTTCATTGGTGAAGCTGATGTAGTATTAAGCAGCCTATCGGGGTTCATTCTTGCTGTGGTCTGCCCCATTTGAATGGGGCGACCTTCAAAGGGCTAAGTTTAATTGTAAGTCCTGCGCGATTTTGGCGGAATAGTTGTCCCTCAGCAAAAGGCATCTGAGATGAAGAATGTTTGCTCTGCGGGTTGCAGCTCCAACAAAAAGAATTCAGTGTATACATTCCTGAACAGCTATATGATCTCCATTGTTGATAAACATAATCTCTTCAGCCCACAATATAGCTATAATCACTAGAGGCATTTAGAGATGTGTTATCCTTCAATAAAAACTCTGTTTATTCAGGTGTTATCCTTACTTGGACTTGCAGTTGTATCTATGATTTGTTTTTCAGTATAAATTGCTCTAATAATGACAGCCACACAATTCACTTTGCAGGATAATCTGTACTACCAAAGCATGATTCGGAGGCATGTGGACTTGGCAATGGTGAGGTCAAGGCTAGAGGAAGGCTCTTACTCTGGTAGTGTAGAGTTTTTCAGGGATCTGCTTCTGGTGTTCAACAATGCACTCGTTTATTATTCAAAGTACTCTCAGGAGTTTGTAGCTGCATATGTGCTTCGTGAATTGGCCACCAAGGAGATGGCAAACATATTTCAGACAGAGGCCCTACTGAAACAAGAAGGCCCCTCCACAAGAAAGAGAGAGCCAAGGAAGCTTCCGGAGTTTTCCCCGTCTGCCAAGCCTAATTCTACTTCCATGGTTCCTTCCAGAAAGAGAAATGCAAGCACATCTCATGGCGAATATCAGGTGGGTTGTCCAAAAGGTGCACAGCCAACCTTGGAACAGGCGGTTCCCTCTGTCATTCAAGTGCAGCAACCCCAACAAGCTGAAAACAGAAAGGAGAATGAAACAAAGGATGACAAGATTAAGGGAAACAAGATTGACGAACAAAAAGTTGTTGAAATTTCTGCTTCTCCATCTATGACCCAGATTCTGGAGAAGCAGCGAGAACATAAAATTGATGCTGCCAAGGCAAGAACAGCTGCTAACTCATCTGCAGGCAATGCGAGAGAACAGAGCATAATAGAAAAAATTGCTGTGGAATCAAAGGAAAGAATCAGGGATACACAATATCTTAAGGAACCAATCGTGACCTCTCTAAAAAACAACCATCAAACAAAGAAAACTACAATCAACAATAAAATTGAATTGAAAAAGGGTTCCAGTAGCAAGAGTGATCTGGAAAAGAATTCCAGTGATCTTCTTGCACCTATGAAGAGCTCTGGCAGCATTTTTAGGGCGAAGAAGAGCTCTGCCAGCACTGTGGAACCAACTAAGGGTTCCGGCCACATTATTGAGACAAACAAAAGCTCAGGCAACATTGCCAAGCCAATTAAGAGCTCTAACACAGTTGAGCAGGAAATGAACTCAAGCAACGCTATTAGGCGAAACAGAGAACTGAAGAAGAAAGAGCAACAGGACAATTTTCCTTTGACGCCTCCTCTGAAACAACCATTAGCATCTACCAGCACCACCGAGGCACAGCCCCTCATAAAACGAGGAGTTGGAAGGCCACCAAAGCATGCTAAGCAAGCATCTCAACAACAGAAAACTCAACTACTGGGACAGAAGCAACAAGCACCTGAACTGAAAGCCACAGAATCTGAGCTACTACTTCCAAGACCAAGAAAAAGGTCTAGAAGTTGATCATGACGGCTCTTTGGGTTTGAGTATCAAGTGAAGGTGGCAGTACTGGGCATCTTCCAATGACTAACTTGTTGATTCTGCAAATGCAGATAGGATGGCTATCTGGTCGACTCATCCAGTGCTTGCGAGGACTAAATTGTGACCAAGTGTATCAAGATTCAAGTACATATAAAAAACGGTGGTCATGGTTGTTTGACAGCAGCATGAGCATTATGGTCAGTCCATGCAGCTTAGTTATTTGTTTCCAAAGTTAGCCACTGCTGAAGGTGGAAGCATCCTCCTTACAGACTGATTTGCCACAGGAAGGCATGCCTCGTGTACATAGTAGCATGTAGCATTGGTGATTAGTGTCCTGATTGTAAAGTATTTTGAGGCAGCGTGGTTAATCCATGGCTAGGTTTTGAGGCTGATGGAATGGAAATTGGAAGGTAGGGTGTGTTGGATTCATTCATACTCACTTCTATAATTATTAGGAGAGGACTCATGACATCAAATTTTTATTCAGATGTTATTTTAATAGAAAGCCCCAATTTACTCATCATGGCTATGTTATTTTAATAAAAAGCACCATTTAGGGATCTACTCGGATTACAAAATTTCAAACTATAATACTTAGAATTTCACCCACGACATAATCCTAACTACCATACTTAGAATTTCACCCACAACATAATCCTAACTACCATACTTAGAATCTCACCCACAACATAATCCTAGTGAGGGAAAACTCAACTCAGTAACTTCCAATCTCCAATTGCTTGTTTGAAATGTATAAGCACCATAAATTGATGAGTGGTGGTTGGAGGAAAAGATTGAGGAGCATTTTTTTATTTACACACGTTGCATTCCCCTTGGTCAATATTGTGCCTTGTGTATGCCTCTATGAACTTTTGGTATGTGTCGCGAAACTATTGTTGACTTTTGCATTAGCATTATCTGTGGATTGCGCCACTCGTTGAAGTTAAACATTTAAAATTAGTGGACTTTTAAGCTTTAAAGAGATTCATTTAAAATTAGTGGACTTTTAAGCTTTAAAGAGATTCATTTACAATTAGTGGACATTTACGCTTTAAAAAGAGCCTTTTATGCATGGTTTGGGCCTTTAATTTTGAATTGTCTTTTAGTTTTGAGAGAACATGCTTCGTTTTCAATAGCAAATGGATTGAATAAATTCAAATGTTTAGAATCTAAATTAGTGTAGGTTTATATTAATTTATTGATTTATTAGGATCAAGGATAAAAGATCTTTTAATTATAAATTTGAAATATATTTTAATTCATTTTACAATATTTTAATGGTTATATGATGTTTTTAAATATGATTAATTTTTTCATATTATTTGATGTTATTAATATTATTAATTTTCATTTTATAATGATAATTTTTATATAAATTTGGTAGAAAAAAATGAAAAATATTCAAAATTATAGATCTTATTCATCCTTTCAATTTGAGGCATGTATATTTCTGTAGATTTTATTAGTCAAATTGTTCTGTCGAAGAGATCCCTTATCCCACAAACAAGGGAGATCTCATACATCAATTTAGTGTGTGGCTTTAATTGGTCTATAGCTTGGTCCTGACCTTAAAATTAGATTATTATTATTATTAATATATCAATTTCAATGAGAAAAATATATATAAAAGATTGATTTGGTAAAAAAAAATGTATATATAGGTGTTATTAATTTAATAAAAAATGTGAATTTAAATGAGAATTCAAAGCTTTTAAATTAAAAAAAATAAAAATACATAGAAAAAACTAAAATAAAAATTTCATACACAATTTATTTCCATAATTACAAACAATATTATAAAAACCTGTAAAAATCTAAATCCATTAATTAAAATAAATTTTTTTAGAGAAGAATTGGTTAAGTTTAAAAATGAAATAAAAATACAACCATGTTATAAAAAAGACAAAAAATAAATAAACAAAAAATAAAAAAAATTGAGGGAGGGCGGTCATTTTCTGGAATTGCTGGAAATCAAAGGAGATGGGGGGTGGAGTGTGCGATTCCCAAAAGCCCTTCCCTCCCCTCGATGCCCACGGCCGTCGCTCGCTGAGGGAGGAAGCCAGCAGGGAAAGTAGATGGGTTACCAAATTATTATTTTTAATGTTTTTTTTTTTTTTCCATTTGTAATTTTTTAAAATAGAATAGATTTTTATTTAATTATTTAATTATTTTTTTAAATGTAGTTATGATAGATTTTGATTTATTATTGTTTTGGATTGTTGTTTTTTCCCAATATCATAGTTTTATAAATGTTTTAAGATTTGTATAAACATTTTTTTTACCATATTCTGATTTTGTTTTTTCTCAAAATTTTTAAATTTTGTTTTTAATTTTACCAATTCTGTTTTTTTTTTTTTGAAAATTATTATTTTTTTTCTTAATTTTATTACTGAAATATATAAAAGTTATAAAAAAATTATTTTTTTCTTCAAATTTTTAATAAAAAATGTTTTATTTATATAGTATTTTAACAAAAACTTTTATAAATGTTTTAATATAATAATAATCTATTTTAACAAAAACTTTTATAAATGTTTTAATACATACCCTACTTTTTTTTAGATTTGAATTTGTAACCTCTTAAGAGGAAACAGATGTTTTTAACCATTAAACCTACTCAAACTATATATATATAAACTTTTTTAATGTTTTTTTTTTAAATTTATTATTATTATATATAAAATTATAAAAAAATTATTTTTTTTCTTCTCTTTTGTCAAAAATGTTTTATTTATATAATATTTTAACAAAAAACTTCTAAAATGTGTATTTTTTTTTTATATTTAACTTTTAAATGTATATATATATATTTTAACATTTAAAAGCAATGCTATTCACTAAAGCTAAAAAAAAATGTTTAAAAATAATATTATAGCAACCTAAATTAATTAATAGCTTATGATTAGATAAAAAATCATAATTTAAAAAAATAAATGATGTAAAACATTTTTTTTGTTTGTTAATAGCTTATGATTAGATAAAAAATCATAATTTAAAAAAATAAATGATATACAACATTTTTTGTTTGTTAGTTTGTCTATGTTTGTGGTTTGGTTTCCGTTAAAATCATTCGCAGTCAAAATCATTCGGGAATGACACCTACTTGAAACAATATATAACATTTTTAATATTGTTTGAACTTATTTTTAGGTTTTTGGTTTTTAACAAAAATAAGAGAAAAACATCATTAAAAAAAATATTTTTTAGATAAAAATAAAAATAATTGAAAACACAATATTTAAAAAAAAATGTTGATGATTCAAAATGTCAAAAACAATTTCATAAAAAAAATGTGCTGCCAATAACACCACCTTTTGAAATGGGGTAAAAATAGTCATTAAATGAGAACTTTAAGTTGGTAAGTACATTAATTGTTTCACATTCCCTTTTTTTCTAACTATTGATATGTTTTAATTTTTTAAAGTGTTATTTTTTTATATGTAAAGATTTTTGAATGATTATTATTATTATTTTTTTAAGTAAGAATTTATATACCTTTCATGAACCAAAATTACAATATCGTGATATCAGGGATTTGTTTGTGCTGAATTACTCCGAAGGGAAACCAATTGAGCCAGTCTCTTCGCTCTGTAAGCAACTAAAACTTATACAACATGTTTTGAATCACCCCGTAGGGAAACTGATTCAACTAGACCAGTCATGCAAACTAACTATGCTAGGTGCCGAAAACGTCCCAAGAGGAAGCTTCCAAAAACATTAACAATGAACAAAATAAAACATGCAAGTTGACACCTATGCACCTGCCTTCTCTCATGGTGTCTAACGTTTGCGCTTGTCCACGTCTCCCTCAACAACCACCTGGATAGCTGGAGCAAGAAACACACCTGAAGCAGTTGAAGCGCCGATAGAGAGTTATGGAGAGTGCAAGGAGCTAAGCAGGGTCGCGAGCATAGATTCAATTTGCTTCGCTCGCTTGTCCAAGTGTTCCGGCCGAAAGCGCAGGTCGTCCACGTCCTTTCTGACTATAAAGACTAGGTCTTGTAATATCGCCATCGAGTCGCGGAATCTTGAACATGAAGCACAATCTGAGCATAGATGTGTTTGGTTCAAAGGCTCTTCCAATTGAGTGGGTTATTCCTCCAGAGATGGCACTAGGACAGAGGGTGGCAATAGGACAAAGGGTTGTGGCGAGGAGGTAGAGGGTGGTGTTGAGGGGACAGAGTGCTGAGGTGAACTCGTTGGGCGGATTGAGGCTGGATTTGAAGACGAGGCCATATCCTGGATTGGGCCAGAAGCGTAGCCCAAAGAATTACCATGGAGATCAAACCACTCCACACAAGCCCATGACGAAGACATAGGCGGAAGACTGCTCTAACCTGGAGAGGACTAGGGGGATGAGGGGGGTGAGAATCTAGGCGATAGAGCAAGGACAGGAGGGGGCTAACTGGCCATAGCCGCTTTGTTTTGATACCAAATAGGACCTCGCTTTGGCTTCCCGCGAAGCCGAGGCATAGCCAACAGTGAGCAAGAGTAAGACAGAGTCGAGAAAAAGTAGATGAGGCACCAGCGGGAGGTAAAGACTAGAGATGCTAGCAAAGAAAATGGGTTGCAAACATGAAAGAAGGAGGTATAATGGACCAACCAAGGAGCGTCACCATAATAAGGAGACTGTATATGAATTTCACATGCACGTAGAGGTGACAACCAACGTCCTTCCTCCATCGCCAAGATGAAAAACCAGAGAAGGGCACGTTGGCGCAGTTAGTTAGGATCTCGCAGAAGTGAAGGTGGTCAATATTCATCGGGGGATAATAAAGGAAGGGGGGACGCTGCATGTGCCGATCACGTGGGATGTGGAGAGGTGGCAGGCGCTAGCTTCTCCCATGGACGCGTGGATCCTGCTAACACCCCATCCGGGGGAATTTAAAAAATTGAAGGACATGGGGGTGGTGCATGGGTCACGATATCATTTAATATAATATCTCTGGGTGCAACCACACGTTCGACCACTACCTCAAGGTGCCCCCATGGCTTCAAGTTAGGCCCTCACGAGAATTGAACCTTTCCGAACGATGAAAAACTCCTCGCTTTCTACCATTGGAACCAACCCCTTTGGGCTAGTAAAATTGAAGGACATGGGGGTGTGCTTTGATCCACTTATGTGTGCACGGGTCACGATATCATTTAATATAATATCTCTGTGTGCAACCACATGATCGACCACTACCTCAAGGTGTCCCCATAGCTTTAGGTTAGGCCCTCACGGGAATTGAACCTTGCCCAACGGTGAAAAACTCCTTGCTTTCCACCATTGGATCCAACCCCTTTGGGCTTTTGAATGATTGTTATTAAACTTACATTAAATTTGTTAATATTTTATTTTACTTTTGTATAACATAGTTTATTGGGTCGAGATATGTTGATTTCAATGTTATGAACATGGGACATATATTACAATCTCTTCAATGCTAGGTTGTAGATTGTTCTTCTTTCTTTGATTTTTTAAAGTGTTATTTTTTTATATGTAAATATTTTTGAATGATTATTATTAAGCTTACATTAAATTTGTTAATATTTTATTTTACTTTTGTATAACCTAGTTTATTGGGTCGAGATATGTTGATTTCAATGTTATGAACATGGAACATATATTACAATCTCTTCAATACTAGGTTGTAGAATGTTCTTCTTTCTCTTGGTGCAATCATTAATCTATATGATGTAAAAAAGCTTATGTAAATATTTGATTCACAAATGTACAATCACTTTTAGCAACAACATTTTTTGTCTTTAAAATATAATTAAGTGGTATTAGTTTTAAATTTATATAATATTTTATCTTTCTTTTGTAATATTAGACAGATCTTTTGTAACGGCCCCGCCATTAAGACAACAAACGACATAGAACAGGTACAATTTTTTTTTCTTAAATTTTCTTTTAAAGCTGCGTTAGGAAATATACATCACATTTAATAACAACATCATTAACAATATTCAATTTCATCACCCATAACCACAATTAAACATGGCGCAAGCAATGTCAGTTATATCGAGGCACAATCCCCATCACAATATGTAATCGTCCATCGATAAAATTTTGTTTCGTGCAAGAGGACTAACATCTAAGCATCATACAATAAATTGTATTTCAATGCGCGCAAGGAATCTGAATCCTCCACTAGTCATGCATCTCATTATTGAACTGTGCGCAAGCACACTATTTGATTAATCCATCAATTACACATCAGCGATTCAAGACACAAGAAACATTGATTATTTTCACAAGGCGCAAGAGAATACTATTTTTTTTTTTTTTAAATAAACCGGTGGGACCTTCTATATTATCAAAAAATAGAGTATACATCTGCTGGTGGTGACACCA
>CBVK0100527085.1:0-11985 GCA_900067695.1 Picea abies
TGCTTGTATGGTTAAGGACTTATGGAGAAGGGTGTCATTAACATTTCCCTATGAATATGAATCCAATGAATAAAACTTCTCATATAAATGACTCATGGTTCTTGAGTTAATTCAAGTTGTAGGTTGCTTGTGTGGATAATTTAGGGTCACTTTCCCTAGATGGTCCCATGGAAAAAGAAATGAAAATAGCGACTTGGAACAACATACCATTAGTTGTAGCTACTAAGTTTCATTGTAACCATTTTCCTTGTGAGGTCATTAAGGTTGGAGACAACAGACCTTGTGATTGAAAATTGACATTTTTTTAAAATACCTACATGACGTCGATATTAGAATGTATCGTAATGTCGGTCCTATAGAAAACACATCGGAGATGAATAACTGGTCATCGGTTGAGAAACATTACCATACTTCGGTATTACAATGTATGGTAACATCGTTCCCATATAAAATATGTCAGAGATGAATAATTGACCGCTAGTGGAGAGACGTTACCATACATCAGTATTATGACATATGGTAACGTCGCTCCCATAGAAAACACATCAAAGATGAATTAATGATTGTCATTGGAACGAAATTACCATACATCGGTATTACAACATATGGTAACATCGCTCCCATAGCACACACATAGTGGAGACCAATGAAATGGGACGTCGGAATTTCAATGTCTATGACGTCGTTCTAGCGACAAATATATGGGGTTTAGATAGTCAAATCCAAGGTGACACATTTCTGCATTAAATGTCACAATAGAGATGATAGATATGGTGTCAGAAAAGTGACGTCATGTGAAACAACATTTGAGGAGGTCCATTGTTTTTAGTTCTCCCAAAAATATTGGTGCAAACCCCCTTCCCTCCAAAGGGCTTCTCGACCTCCTAGTCTTGGATTTTTTGAAATACCGAGTCGGAGCAACTACTTGGGTTCCTACAGGCACCCGAAACTACTCTACCCACACACACAACTATCTTCCATAAGTGACCATGTCTATGACTGTGGTTCTATCTCTTCGCGGTTCAGACTTCGGGGATATCCCGAATCCTTCTTTCACTTTTTCCCGAAATGCTCTTCTCCAAGGTTTCGAACTTCCACCATGCGTCTCCTTAGATTTTTCGGCCCCACTATGGTTTGGACTTCGCGACCTCGCAAAAATCTAGGCCTTCCACCCACAACCTCCAAAATTCTGATTCTGAACTCCTTAATCCATTTCCACGTGCTCTTCTACGATCAATAGTCAAGATCAAATCGTGACATCAAACATCATGACTCTGCTTTCATCAAGTTTTCAAACTTACTGAACTCCGAAGTACATAAAAACTCCACGACTATCCTCCTCGTATCTTTACCAGATATTATGGTCTAGAATTGTTCATCTCCTCCTAGAAAGACTCTTGTCCACTGACTTCAATGAATATCCTAGGGACTTCTTCTCTTGAATATTTCCACTACTCCCCCTCCTGAACTTTACTACTTCGATTTTCTTTGTTCCCCAAAAACATTTCTTCAACACTTGGTCGAATTCTTGATCTGTGCACACATTGAAACATATTTTCATCCACAACTTAACCCCTCCTTGTGGGTGGCTTCACACTCATTGTGACTATTCTCCAACCATTTCTATCTCCAGTGACTTAAATCACACTACTCCTCTTGAGATTTCGAGTCTAAAAAATCCGTCACTCACTCCTTGTGGATGTCAATGAACTCCTTGCACACATATAAGTTTCACACTAACTCTCTTGAGCTTTCGATTTGAAACAGACTTGGTCATGCACTCCTTGCAGACACTATTTACACCTTGCACTCACTCAATAAAGAGAAACAATTGAAACTTATTCACTTTTCACTGTAACTCATACATTCAGCAAAGAAAATGCATTCATGGATATAAGAACAAAAAAATAACAGGGAATTGAAAGTAAACATAAATCCTATCACTCATTCATACAGACACCTGACAACACACATTTGGAACAATTTTCCTCTGTTATATTCATTCAACTGAAACTTGTATGCATACATTGTTAATCGGCTATCTTCTATTAGCAGCCTTCCAACAACAACCTCTACTAGGAAATATTACAAATATTTTTATACAAAGGGACTCTTTTGAGTTCTTCCCTCCAACTACTCTATGCTATCCTATCTGAATTAAATTCTATCAACTACTTAACATTTATTATAATAAATATCGAATCAGACAGATAAGAGCACAAGCTCCAAATCTGTATTGTGATCTAATTCATAAAATAAAATACATTCCCCATTGATCGTATGCGATGGCTCAGCCTCTGATTAAAGATGTTCATAACTCAAAACGTTTTGTCAGATATTACATTAATACACTGATCTTTGAAATTCAAAACATTTCAAAATATGTGCTAGTGTGCCCAGCTATCCTTCACACTTGTGCTTGCTGGCAATGCTCCTGCATCAAATATAAAGTGGCAATTGTGTCGAATGCGACGTTAGAATTTGACCCAAAAGTACTAGTGCAGTGAGTGAACAATGGAGAGAGTCTAAGTATATCACTTAGGTCCGCAAGTAAGAAAGTTTGAAAGTCCGAGACATAAAATAATTCTAAGTGTTGAGAGGACTTATGCTTAGGTGAATGGAGGAGAATGATAGTGCGGCAATCTATGGGTATGGAGGTATGTAAATGTCAAAATGGTTAAGTATTGTAACCAAGAAAGGGAAAAAGAGGGTATAAAAGAAAATGGGAAAATGGAAAAAATAGAAGGGGGGAAGAAAGGGTACTGAAAGAGGTGGGAAAATAGAATAAGGGAGGGGGAAAAGAAAAGAATGAAAGGGGTTCAATAATTTTCCCTTTAATTTTTAATATTTCAGAATCATAATTACCAACAAATTCTACCCATCACCACTTCCTATCATTCAACTAGAATTGTCTCTGCAAGTATCTCAACCTCTCATTATTGGAACAAAACTGAAATTGTTATATTCCAATCAAATAGTGGCACTATGATTTTAAAGCATGCGTTATAGCTAAGAGTTATAGTAATTGATTATACAACTCTTCTTCTGAATATTTAATTTATAGGACTCATAACTAAATACTCTACCCTCCTATATTAATATTTTCCCAATACCTTATATGCTAGCATCAATGCATACCATGAAGTCCTTATCAAAATACAGAAACACTGACATTGGTACCATAGTAAGGAATTCCTTTAACTCCTAAAACATTTCCTAGTATAACGTTGGCCATGAGAATTGTATCCCTTTTCTTTGCAATTTCTCAATGGTCATGTAATCTTTCAAAATAGTTGGTAACATCTTGTTAAACCCATGAAGCTTCTACCCTTCTCAACATTCTTAGGATTAGGCTAACTAAATGTTGCCTCGATATTTTCTAGATCAAATTTTAATTCTTCTACTAATATGACATCCCTAAATACTATTTCTCATCCTTGAAAAATTCACATTTGCTAAGATTTAAATACTATTTCTCATCCTTGAAAAATTCACATTTGCTAAGATTTGTATACAACTTATGCTCCCTTAGTATTTTCAAAACAATCCAAATATGTTCCTTATATTCCTCCTTATTTTGAGAGTAAATCAAAATGTCATCAATAAATACCAATACAAATTTATCCAAGTACTTATAGAATACATCATTGATTAATCTCATGAAAACTATCAATGCATTAGTAAAACCAAAAGGTGGGATCAATAAGTTATAGTGTCCATATGGGGTTCTAAATGTGATCTTAGGAATGTCTGCCTCTTCTACTTTGATCTATTTATAACTTGATCTTAGACCCAATTTTGAGAACACCTTTGTTCCTTTAATTTGGTCAAAAAGATAATCAATCCTTGGAAAGGTCCACACTGGTTCTCGATTGTGACTTTTTTCACTATCCAATAGTCAATGCACATGTGGAAGGTATCATCCTTCTTTGTAACAAAAAATGCTAGTGCACCCCATGGGGAATTACTAGGCTGCAAATAGTCAATGCACATGTGGAAGGTATCATCCTTCTTTGTAACAAAAAACGCTAGTGCACCCCATGGGGAATTACTAGGCTGCATGAATCCTTTTTCTAACAACTCTTATAATTGCATCTTGAGCTCAATAAACTCATTGGTTCCCAGTTGTTAAGGTGTCTTGGATCATATTTGGTTGGGTTTCTTCAATCACAAGATCATATTTATAATTAATTCCTCTCATAGATTGTAATATGGGTACTTCTTTCAAAACAAACATGAATAAATTTTAGTACCACCAATAATTGATCTCTTCTAGTACTTGAATCATCCTTCACTTCATCAACATGAATAATATATCCCTTGCCTACTTTGTGCACTTTGTGCTTGCCCCCATTATTGAATTATGTCTAATTGTCACCAAGGCTTGAATTCTTCTAACTAATCCTTCATCATCCAATCATTCTACTTTATTCTCGATTATAATCTACCTTTTCTTTGTGAATTTATAATCGATCCTAACCAATTATGATATCATGTGATCCCAAATCCATTTAATAAAAATAATTGGTGCTTCCAACCACCCAAATCTACCATGCAATGATCTACTTCCAGGTTGATCCATTTCTTGGTACCATTATCCATTTGTACCTTGCAAGGATCTTGGAGATTCTTAGTAATAACATACAATTGGACACCACTTTAGGATAAATAAAATTGTGAGTGTTACATGTGTCAATTAGAAATGTATAAATCCAACCATAAATAGTACCTCAAGCCCCAATCAAAGATGCTTTATATTCTTCCTACCAATCATCTATTGTTGCATATACCCTACCTTTTACACCTTCCTCCACTATATCCTCTAGTTCCATATGGTTCATTTCACCTTTTTCTGAGGTTTTTCTATGCTATATTGATATTTGGTTCTTAACACTATTGTTGCATATACCCTACCTTTGACACCTTCCTCCACTATATCCTCTAGTTCCATATGGTTCATTTCACCTTTGGTGCAATTCTCTTTCTTAGGGAATTGATAAGATTTATGCCCCATCTCTCCACATTTATAAAACATTATCCTCTATATATTGAATCCAACATTTATGCTCAATCCTTTATCCCTTTTATATTCTGGATATGGTGCTAAGTTAAAATTCCTCTCATCATACTTTCTTCTTTAAGTTCTTTGATTTTTTATTCTTTGGTTGAGAACCTTCCCATTGAACTCTTTCTTTTTTTGTACTTCAACTCCACATAGATGAGTTGTTCAATGAATTATATGAATTCTTTTTAATGCATCACCCTTATTCTTTCTCATGATCTCCATCCTTAAATCAATTTACAAGCCATCCCTTTCATTGATGACAATTATATTTTTTATTAACTAGCCTCGTTATCATACTGTCACTAGGTATCCTTGATTATTCAAATAATCTAAAATCCTTCCATGTATATTCCATTACAAAAGACATGTAATAATTTTCAATATTATTTATGCCTTGTTATAATCCTATTTCGATCACATGGACTTTACTTGAAGTTCAAGCTTCAACATAACAATATTTATGGTTTGGAAAAAAAGTTATGAATTTGTCCTTAACATGATCCCCGATACCTTTAATGAAATGAAAAACATAAGAATCCTCAATGAATCCATGAACATACTTATCCAATTCCATGAAATTTCATTCATATTCCTCATCATCCATGGTATGTTGGTTATATCTATGACTTCTTACTTCTTCTTGAGTTGACCCAGGTTCATATATCAATAGGTTTCCAAAAAAACCCTCTAATACTATCGAACCTCCTAGTAAACCAGAAGGAAACATTGCACATAGGGTGCACAATACAGTCTCACCCGATATATCTCTATGGTTGACTGCAATACCCAGTTGTTTTCATTCTAGGAATGAGTGGGGATCTAGGAGTGTATTTTAGCTTCCGTTATGCATCAAACTTGTTATTGATTCAAGTATTTCTAGGATTCATTCATGGGTATCCCTATGAATTCATACTAATACATATAGATAATCATTCATTCATAAGTTAAAAAATAAAAAAAATAAGCATTCAATAAACATCACACATGACACAAGTTTTACCGTGGTTCACCCCATCTGAGGGCTACGTCCCCAGAGACTTTGCTTCTCTACTATTTTATTTAATTTGCTACAAAATATTTCATTGTTCACATTACATCTTCAATCATACAATCATGTTGAGGTTAAGGAATCTTTGTGAGGCAGACTAGATCACACCAGGCTCCTCATCCTGTGATCTAACCCTCAAGATCTAGCTTACTTGTCTCTTCTAAAACCTTATTACAATCATAATAATTGTCATCAACTCATCAATAATAACCGAACCCCCAACCTAGACCTCCTAGTTATTTATTTATACTACTCTACTGCCTTATAGATGTTACAATCCTTATCAAAAACCCTAACCCTATTATGGTTAGGCTTGTCTGCCTCCTTGCCACATGGATTTTCCTCTTGCATGTTGTTTTTCCTTCTTTTTTTGCATGTTGTTTTCTTGCCACTTGTTGCGCATGCTCCAAAATTAGGTCTTACCTTCCAAAAATATGTCTTTCCTCAAAATATGTATGCACCTAATAGGCCCACAACACTGACACGTGGCTCATCCCGAGCCACTTAGGTGATGCACATTCCCTGAACATCCTTTTCCAAGCTGTGGAAATTTCCTTCTACTTCTTCCCCTTTTTCTCTGGCTTGCACAACTTTGGCACACCCAGGATCAAGAAAGAGGTACATTCTTTCCTAGGAAAAGTAAATTTTTTGAGAAGTTTTATTCATAACTTGTTTGAGATCATAAATTATATCACAAATATGCTCAGGAAAGGCAATGAAATAAAATTGACTACTGAAGCTAGGAAGTCTTTTGAAGATATTAAAGTGGAATTGACCAAAACTCTAGTGTTGGCCAGCTCCAATTTTGTAAAATATTTCATCTTGTTTTCTTTTGCTTCAGAACACACCATTGCTAGTGTTTTGTTGCAAAAGTATGATCAGAAATTTGAATGCCCCATAGACTATTATATTAGGACATTGAGAGACTCCCCACTAAAGTATGACATCATAGAAAAGAAGGAATATGCCTTGGTGAAGGCCCTTAAGTAATTTAGAACTTATATCTTGCATTCCCATGCCATTTCTTATGTGCCTAACAATTCTATAAAAGACATTTTGACTCACCCTGATCCTGAAGGGAGAAGGGGAAAATGGATAGCAACGATGTTGGAGTATGACCTCAAAATAAAACCTACAAAGACAATTAAAGGTCAGGGGCTTGCAAATTTGATGGAGAAGTCTAATTGTGATGTATTGGGAATCAATTTCATTGCTGACTTATCAGAAAATTCAGAAGAAGAAACAATCCCACAAGTATCCCAAAAATTCCTTGATTATCCTTGGTATGTCGATATTACTTATGTACTAAGAAATTTAGAAGCTCCTCCTAAGTTAAGCAAAACAAAAGAGAAATTTTTGAAGTTTAAAGCATCAAAGTTTTGCATTCTAGACCATTCTCTGTATTGGAAATATCCAAGTGGGATCTTGCTAAATTGTTTGTTCTAGACCATTCTCTGTATTGGAAAGATCCAGGTGGGATCTTGCTAAATTGTTTGTTGGAGGAAGAAATGAAAAAAGATATGAAAGAGTTTCACAAAGGTGACTGTGGGGGGCATCATTATTGGAAGACCACTGCGCACAAAATACTGAGGACAGGGTTCTATTGGCCTAGTATTTTTTTTGTTGTATACAAGGAAGTTTCTAGCTTCCATGAATGCCATATTTTTGATGGAAAAAGAAAGTTGCAGCCTTTACCTTTAAAGCCTATCTATGTTGAAACACCATTCATGCAATGGGGCCTTGATTTTATAGGAGAAATCCATCTGCCATCCTCATCTTAGCATAGGTGGATACGGATAGCCACAAAATACTTCACCAAATGGATTGAAGCAGTCCCCATAAGGCAAGCTATTGATACTGTTATCATTCAATTTTTAGAAAGCAATATTTTTTCTATGTTTGGTTGTCTAGTCAAGATCATTATTGACAATGCAACAACATTGAAATCCAAGAAAATGGAGAAATTATTCAGTTACCATAATATAAATCTTTTCCATTCCACGTCCCATTACCCACATGGTAATGGTTTGGTTGAATCATCCAACAAAAGATTGACCAAGATTATTAAGAATCTTCTGTAGGAAAGCAAGAAAGTTTGGCACAAAAATCTCATCTATGCATTATGGGTTGATAGGATTACCACTAAAAGGTCTATTTCTACATCACCTTTTCATATTGTATATGGTACAAAGGTAGTTTTTCCTACCTAATTAGGACTACCAGTGATGAGACTGTTGCAAGAACAGGAAGTTGAACCAAATGATGCTCTAAGGAGAATAAATCAATTAATCCATGTGCAACAAATGAGAGAAAATGTCTTAAATAAATCACAACTGCACCAAGATAAAATGAAAAGAGATTTTGACAGGCATACTAAGGAAGATGATTTCAAGGTGAATGATTTGGTACTAAAGTGGGATGCAAGGTATGAATATAGAGGGAATTTGATCATCTTTGGTTGGGACCATTCAGGATTGTTGCATACCATGGGAACAATGCCTATTTGTTGCAGGATCTTAATGGAGATATTATTGGTGGAGGACCTATGAATGATAGGTTTCTCAAACACTATCTTGTTTAAAAAAAATTAAATCTCTTCATGTCATTGTAAATAACCATTTTATTTTCAAATGAAGCATTTCAAGTCAATAATCGGTAGAAAATTGAAGCCTAAAGTAAAGGCCCTAAGTTTATGCTGAGTTTGGTCAAAGTTGTGTGAAGAAATTTTTGTAAATGAGTTTGTTTTGTCAGTTTAGAGTCTTTGAGTCAAATAAACCCCAACGGTCAAGAACTTGTTCTACTGTTATTTGCTACCTCACTGAGAGGATAGCATCCCCATTGAAGCCAGCTATTAGCACCATGTTTTTTGTAGTTAGAGTTAGAGGTTTGTCCAAAAACAAATCATAGTCATGTCTTGATCTTTATAAAAATCAAAACTTTCTTGAATAAGTCACAGTTAGTGTGTCAAAATTTATGAGGTCAATGACCAAATAAAGAATGGTTTGAAATTTCAAGTAAGGGCTTTGGCCATAAGTTGGTAAAAGGGTGTAAGGTTCATCATGTTTAAATTGTAAAGGTCTACTTTCCTAAGTCTCAAGTCATGTTGAAAAAGTGGAATTTGGGTACCAATGTCGAATCAAGTGGTTAGGATAAATGTCATGTCAAAATATATTATGGGTCATCCTTACCTAATCATGAAGTCAGAAAAGTGAACAATCATGGCACTCCATATCATTTGTACCATTACACACTTCAAAGGAGTACCTGTTTCACAAGTTCACTGCGCAAATCTTTAACCTTCCTTAAAACATCTCGTCGCTATGGATTTTCCGTCCCTTTTCATAATTTCATTCCTTATCCATTCAAGCATAAATATTGGTCACCCTTCATGTTTCTCCATCACTTTCACGCTAAGACCGGAAGAGCGTCGTGTAGGGAAAGAGTGTAAATCATAATTTCATTCCTTATCCATTCAAGCATAAATATTGGTCACCCTTCATGTTTCTCCATCACTTTCACAACTTGTGCATCGTCTATAGCTTTTCCAGTAAGCTCTAGATCATTTTTCTATGTAAATATTGTGTGCTTCCAGTCGCTACGTAAATTCACTATTTTGAATTTGTTGCGTATCCTCCATTGCTTTCAATCATTGTTCAAGAAATTTCCTTGGAGCCCATTGCAAATTAGCTTTTTGAAAGAGTTTTTTTTTCACACAGTCATCCTTCTTTGTTCTGAGCTAAATTCTTATTACCTACTCCTGTGCAAAAAAAATTGTCGATGTTTGTCTTTGTATCGAGTTTCTACCATTGTTTGTCATTGTGCTGAGATTTTTGTTGCACCAACGTTTTCGTTGTTGTTTACTATTGCAATGAGCTTTCCGTTGTGCTAAAGTTTTCTGACGCTTTTTACTGTTGCGCCGAGTTTCCTATTGCGCTGAATTTTCTGCCACTGATTTGTTTTCCATGAAAAGTTTCCTGTTGCTACCTTTTCCTACTCATCGTGAAAAATTTACTATTCCTATTCGCTGCACAGGGAGGCTATTAAAATCTATTGATGCACGCCTGAAATTGACATATACCAACATCATGGCAACTTGTCAAAGTAAAAGAGATAATGAAAGAAGCGGGAAGGCTGTGAGGTTTGAACCACAGGATTTAAAGTTAACAAATGTAGACCCAACGATCAGAGTGTCCTTTGAACAAGATGGATGCATACATTTCTATGAAAATATTCAAGGATATAATGCACAACTAACTAAGAAGTTCTCTGTTAATTTTACTATTGTCAGTGAAACTATTGCAGGGATCACTTTTCAAGTGACAAAGGAAATTATATCAGCTGTGAAAGAGATCCATATGAAAGGAGAAAAATGGTTTAAAGGTATGCCATTAGATACTTCATGTTGTATTGATTTCATCAAGCCTGAATATAGAAAGAGAAAAATTAGAGCCAACATTCCCAGTGAGTATCTTCTGGAATCTTTTGAGAAACTTTTGAAGATAATCAGAAAGTACTTCACCTATGAGGGAATATTTGACAAGGTGCATCAATATCACATCATGATTCTGATGAATTTCATAGGGAGAAGTCCTTTAAACTTACCTTTCTTCCTATTTTGAATCCTAGGAAAGATGGCAGACAATGTCCAAGCCAAAATTGACTAGCCAGAGAACAACCTATTCCAGTTTTCCCTGATTAAGATGTTGGTGATTGAGGAGCTTGAAAATTTAAACAGGGACTGACATTCCTTCCTGATTTCAGCAAACATTCCCAAAGAACCTAAAGGATATATCCCCTTATCTTCTAAGAAATAAACACTTCATAGTTCAGAGGCGTGGGGAGGAAATGTTGTTGAAAAAAGAAAAATAAAAGAAATAGAAGATTCATCACTCAGTCAACCAACATCCAAGAAGAGAAGCAAACTAATATTTACTAACAAAACTGAGGAGACCCAAGCTCTCAGTAAACCATGCACCAGGTCCTCTTCCAGGAGATTTCCCATACCCACAATTCAACCAAGGCTTGTTGAATGTGCAAACCAGGGGATTAATGAAAAGAAAGTGGAACTAGGTGAGGAATATGTAGATATTAAGGAGGTGAAACAATAACTAAAGAAATATCAACATGTTATAGCCCAATTCTATCAAGAGAACATGGAATTGAATAGGAAACTAGTAGAAATAATTTATGAAACACCAACATCATAGAGTCAAGTAGGTCAGAGATCTCCTACCTCACCAACAGGAGGAGAAAATAATACAAATTGGATGAAAAAGTAGATAAGAGAGGCTCAAGATGTGATCATTGAGCTCAGGGAGGAAAAAGGGATATCAGAGGAAAGAATAATGGAACATTTCAAGGAATGCAGACCAACTATTGACGATACATGTGAATCTCTCTCTGACACTCAATCAAAATTGAAAAGAAATGTGGTTTTGTTGAGACAGGTGAGGAGTTTGAAGAGACAAAATTTGTCATTAAGAAGGAAAAACAGGGCCTTACAACTACAAGTGAGTTTGGACAACGAATATACAAACACAATTAATGATCCCATTCTTTTTTTCCAACTAGATTCACGCATGCAACCTCAGCATGAAGATACATCGCATGAAATCGCTGCACATATTTCGCAGCCAACATTTGTGTAGCAGAAACCAGAATTTACTGGGCAACGATGATAGTGTTATCCAACAATACACATGATGATTCATCACAACCATATGGTTGAAATTTTCTTAAGAACTTATGATTGTAAATAACATCTCAGATAGGTTATGATTTCTAGATCGACTTTCCTATTTTTGGCAATTTTTGTAGAGGTTGTTGTTCTCTTTGAAAACAACTAGATCCATAACTCTAGGAGATAGTAGTT
>CBVK0100527086.1:0-11984 GCA_900067695.1 Picea abies
TTCACCTACCTCATACAGAAACCCACCCATGGGGCCCCCACCCTCCACCAATTCTCCAAGAAAATGGTGCCCTCACCGGCCCAACCATATTACATTGGGGCACCCGTTTATGTATTTGTACACTCATCCCAACTTATTCTTTATTTATTGTACAAATGCCTTTGTTTCCAGAATTTACATTACCTTTTTGTCGTCACCTTTGGCGACCTTCCTTTTTTGGCAACCACAACCCATGTTGCCCTTTGGTTGGGGCACCCCTTATCATCTACCCTTGTTGACATCATCCATATACTCCGAGTATCCCACTGGTCACTTACCTCAGCCCTCTGAGTTTGTTCACTTTGTCCCGCCTCTGGCACAACTTATCCCACGTCTTGTTGTCCCCCTGACACTCGACTTAGTTTAACGATTGTGACCACTTATACTTCGCATATACCCCCAACCAAGGGAAGTCTTGAGTCTTCATAAGTCTTGACTTCGACCATGTACCTCCTCCAGTTCATCATCTCACCTAGTAGATTTCACGAAGCCGTTTTCTTCTGGGAGTCGCGTCCCCCTTTTGTCGACATCAGCACAGTTTTCCAGAAGGGTGATAGTATCTTGACTCTCATTACCTTCCCAATGAGAGATCTCAGACGGCACAGGGAGAACTACAATTTCTCCCTGCTGTCGTTGACCCCCGTAACATTTGACTTCAACACTTTCTCATGTTACGGTGGGTCTTACTTTGAGACTATTGCATTTATTTCTTATATTTTCCAAAGACCTCAGAATTGGGTTGGGCTATCAATGCCTACAAAATCCGTGATATTTCTTACAGATGTCATTGCCTACCATTCAGAGTATGTTCCTCCACTGAATTGTCTTCTACCTTTATCACGACCACCCCCGAGGGCACTGCAATTGTCTACATCAACACATCATTCCTCTTTTGAGTTACATGACACGAGCATGGGGCATGCTCGCCTCGTTTGTACATAGTTTATTTTTACTCACCTTATGGAAGGTTGGGTTCTACAGGTTCCCTTCTCCCTCCAATGGGTAACTCTTGACATTCCCACTATCTCTCTCTCTTACAAAGATACTCTTAGAAGAAGAAACATTGATGGATTTTGGCTATACGTATGATCCTAACCTCATCCATCAGGGGGCATCTACTATCACTGAAATTTTGTCTATAAATGGTTACAAGAATTCAGCATCGCCAAACAGTTATGAGGTCACCCATGGACCAAAATTACCACAAAAGCATTTATAAAGGGTCAAAAACTATACGACTAGTGGAAAAATTAAAAGGCACTATGAATACATAGGACGCACGCGCACATGCACAAAACAGAAACATGGGAAACACGCACATGCGCCCGATGCGCGACTATTGTCGCAAAAAGCCACGCACCTAAGAAAAGATGCATTTATGAGAGTGGTCGGCCTCCCACGCACTTCTAGTTTAGCTTCCAAGTTGATTTGACACTCAAATCTGGACTGGATTTGACTGGGTGACTGGTCAAAGACCTAAAAATGCCCTAATTAGCCTCTTTACACACTATAAGCTAGTTGAACAATAACTCAAAGAGGTGCTATAAAAAGACCATGGATGCACTTCATTTTTCAAGGAATTCATAGCAAAGTTATGCTTCCACTATTCTCTTGAGGAATCCTCTATTCTTATCAAGAGTATACTAGCATCATTGCATTGGGCAATCCATCTCACCCCTTGAGTGGATTAGCAAGGAATTCTTTCACCATTTTCATTTTCAAAGTTGTAAGAAGAGCTTATTTGTGGGGGTCCAAGAGCCCTCTCTTGGAGGAAGAAGGGACCCATGGTCCTCTTTTTTCTTGGTGTTTTCTTTCACTAATATCAACCTTACCATTCGTGACATGGGTCTTATTGTTTCTTTTGTCCTTATGTCCCTATGTTCATTAGTTTAGTTGTTATTTTATTTCTTAGTTTAATTATTAGTTGTTCTTTTATATTTCTTTCTCTAACCCTTTTCCTTACAGCTGTCCTGCTTAGCAAACCCAACTAAGCTTGCAAGCACCTCTATTTTTGATCACTAAGGTGACGAAAGAGGCACAACAAGCACCAACCCTAGGAAGTACCAACTCCCTTATCTTTAGGGCGACAACCCTAGGAAGCACCAACTCCCTTAATTTACACTTTACTTAGTAAAGGGTATGAATCCTTCCGTTCTCCTCCATTCCACCCTCCCTTCATAAGAATCATCAGTTTTTCTTATTTGACTCTACTTCCATTTTGATCTTCTGATCTAGACTTCAGAGACACTTTCTTCTCACCATGCTTTCTCATTTATATAGTCTTCCAACTGGTGTGATCCATGAGGCATTGTGTCACTTTGTTTGGATCATCACACCTCTTCATTTAAATTAACAATAATAACATTTTTTTTCTGTATTATTATTCAAACATTATTGTAAAGGCTTTTCAATTTGGTGAGAGTGCTTTTCATAAATCGATCACAGGTATGGATCGATTTCTTTTAACTTGGTCTCATGCCTTTTTATTTTCTTATTAAGATTTTGTTGGGTCCCCAATACTTCAATAGATAATATTTGAGATTTTCGATTTAGCTTTCCAATGCATTGCATGTATGTGATGACTTAATATCAATCAGGACAAAATCTAGATCCTATTTGGTTCAACGTTCCCTCTTGACCTAGATAAAATTCTTACTCTGTATGTTAAATTTTGCATAGAAACACTTCGGGACCTTTGCTCCATACGACCATAGGTGGTGACCAACGGCTAAGACAAGCGAGTGCTTAATAATTTATAAATATCAACGGTCACATTTAATTGCACATTGAGATGGACGACTGTCATTACTTCAGAACTTCGTCCTTTGGGACTTCTACCCTTTTCAATGATTCAATCCTCCCAGATTACATTTCACCGAAGTAGATTGGACGATCGATATTTGATCTTTTTTTAGATGGACGATCTTGGCTTGTCCATAGGTTTCAAACAAATTGACGGTCATGACTTAATCAATAGTTGAGTGGATGGTTCTTGTTTACTTTGGATTTTAGAGCTTTAGGACTTTGGCTTTTGTAGCTTTCCAACTCCTCCAAAGAAAATACCACCAGAGTGCTCATCAATAGTTCCCTTCTCTAATAACCTTCACAAGTCCAGCAGCTAGGACTGCGAGCTTAGGCACAAAAGAGCTCCCACTCTTCGGGTATTCGGCTATTCATGAATCTGAGACTTTAGGCTACTCGATCTATGAAGTAGTTCAATCCCTCCAAAGATTTACCTACCGAATAAGTCACAGAATGGCGGTGACCACTTGCTGTCAGTCAATGGTCCATGCTTACCCTATTCCACTGGCTTAATCCAACGACCGAGAAAGATTCTTGAGAATCGTAAATCAATGACCAACGTTATTTCATCCTTCGACATTTCGACCAGTTGCTGGTGGGAGAAACTAGATATCCTTGAAGGACATACTCCCAGAGTGACATAACTTGCTAACGTCACTATTGATGTGGCACTGGCCGAGTGGCTACCACGTGTCACTTATATTTGTGAATTATGTATACCTAAAATGAGAATTGAACCTTGACACTTGTCACCATCTATATGTGCCACGTGTCCTTGCCAATGTGGTCCTACTAATGTGGACTATGATGACATGGGATATTAATGTGTGTGCCACGTGTATTACTTTGTGACTTCGGAGCTCTCGCCTTCGGGTGAACTTACATGTTCTAAATCCCTTTTCGCCGAAGTGGTTAGCATCAAAGTTGACCATAATTGGACCCTCCTATCCTTATTCAATGGTCATCATGCATTGCCCAGATCGTATGGCCCTCATTCATTTTGAGAATTCGAGGCTCTTACCTTCGGGTTATTTTACCTATTCTAGACTCCTTTCCATCAGAGTGGTCGACATTGGATTTGACCGTCTCCTTTATTGGCATGCTCTGAATAAATCAATGGTTGAGGGGATTTCTTGATTCGACGGTTGATGGGAGTTCATGACTCTAGGGCTTCAGCCTTCGAGTAAACTTACCTATTCTTGACTCCTTTTCGCCGAAGTGGTCAGCATTAGAGTTGACTGTCTCCTTCCCTTTACTTTGATCTAATGGTTGAGGATTATTTATCCTAATCTGATAGTTGGGATTTAATTTCTCCCAACTTCTGGCTTAATCTCGATCTGATAGTCCTGGATTGTCCCAAAAAATTCATCAATGAACAAAATTCTTCCTAACCTCTTTGTCTTTATATTTGGATTCCAACTGAACCAAGATCGTTGATCTGTGCCTTTTGGTAAGCGATCGAAAATTGTCATACCCCCCCAACTGTAACAAAGTTTCCTCATAGTTCTGAGGGTGTCTTCTTTAGTTGATCTCTTGGGAATTAGATCCCAATAGCACTTCCTTAAGGTACTCATTTTCCTGAGCTTTCCTCCATGCTCTAATCTCGTGCAATCTAATACGTTGCCTCTCCTAAGCTTTAGGTAGATTCCTCTACACCTCACGCTATATCTTATGTGCAACTTACTACGTTATTTCTCTCGAGCTTTTAGGATCTCAAAGACATATAATGATAATACCATATTGATCTTCTTGACCTCAATTCCAACAATATAATACTATGTCCAATCATTGATAATATTGTCCTTATTTGACATCAATGCCAACACTATAACACCATGTCCAACACATGGAAAGTTCATGGATATTATAATACCTACATTTCCATGAATAATTCATAATATACGTGTGGATTAAGAAAAAGGGGGCTAAGGTCCATGGGGATATGAAAAGTAATGTGCAAGCTAGGTTAATGGTGGCATGATAAAACCTAGTGATGATACATAGGATCTAGGTGGACACCACAAGCCCATCAACATGGAACATGTTTCATGCTAGGACACTATAAGAATCTTATTTTGGCTGTAAATTGAGCATACAAATTCAAGTTGAGGTGAAATTTTAGGTAGAAGTCAATGGAAACAATATCTGTAAAAATGTTATCCAAGGTAAATTTGCATTTTTGGCTTTAAAATCTTGAAAATTGGAAAATATAAATTTTTAAAGGATAGGAATGTACTCACCATCAGCTTCCCCATTAATGATGAAATTTACATACTAAGGAAATACCAGAAGACATGAAAAAATACAAAAGGTTGTGTAGTTAGATTCTAAGTATTTTGGAATAGAATTGAAGAAATAGGGAAAATCCATTATTTCGGTCACTTTTATGTAGTTATTGGAGGAAATGTGACCCAAGATAGAAAATGTGGAAAACTTTTCATAGTCAACAATTGATATTATCAATAATTTGGACAACTTTATCCAAGTGATAATTTTCCAATTTTGCAACATTTGAAAGATAATGATTTTCACGTGATTTTCTACTCTAGAAAATGTGCAGAAGGTGAAAAGTTTACATTTTAATATTGATGCAGAAAATGTCTGGGGGTATTGGGTTACTGATATGAGGGTGGTTTATTTCTCACAATCATAATTAATATTAGTGTAATATATAATAAAAAATATATTTCTCATTAGATTTTCTCCTACATGTGGAAAATGTAGGCTTAAGACCTTCATTACAGTAGCACACAAAAAATAAAATACAGAAAATAGGTAGAAATAGTATCTTCTGTAAGATACAAATTTTAGATATAAACTCAAAATTTTATGAGTATATCCATTTGAAAATTATTTTATAAGATATTATAACAAAAGAATTATGTTTTCAAAGTATGGTATTGATTGCTTAAAAAAAATAGTATCATTGACCCTCTAAGCTTGAGATGATAAAAGCAATTATATTTGTGTTATACCTTCTTTTGAAATCCTAATGTTATTGGGTTCTCTTGGCCTTGATACCTTGCACCCAAATCCTATGTAGCTTGGGCCCACTCTACTCCTAGCTTAAAAAAACATTCCTAACAATATGCAAGCTACTATTGCTCATTAAAGTTGTGTGTAGATGATGATATCCTTTAGAAAAAGCATGCGCACCTTCAAAAGTCATTTATAATATAAAAAAAAACACCAAAACTACATGCTTTTGAGTGGATTTTATGGGATAACCACTTTTGTAACTCCCTAAACCCCATGGAAAAATAGTCTCAATCATATTAAAATGTTATAAAAGTGACCTAATGGAAGGAGACAGAGAGAATTGTTGTTGTATCATAGTTTTTGTGGAGAATAAACTCATATGGTTTGTGATAATAACTAAAACAGAGAAAGTACCCCGAGAAGAACCTCTAACTAACATAAGTAGAAAAAAATAGTTAACTAATAACTACCTAAGAGCGCATATGAGATCTACTTGTAGTTCAATCGTCTGATGGATACCTCTTTCATCGATTCTCCTTCAAGTATCTTTTCTTTAATCACTTTCTTCGCCAACCTATACTCACAAAGATATAGAGTTGTAAAGAGGTAGTTATAATAACTAACTTTTAACTACTAACACGTACCAATGGTTAGGATGTTTGTGTCCAAATCAATTAAATGCATATAACAAATATAAAAACACATTGCATAAAATTGGATGGGAAAGATAATTCTCATTGTAATGAAAGAAACAAATGGCATGTATATAGATCACCAGTTGCAGCTTCGACACTACCTCATAATCGACATCTAGATTCCTCTTCTTGGAAAAGTTAAGGATCCTCACACCTCCTATATCCTTACTCTGAGCAAGTCAAAAAATAAAATGAGTCTATTTATGATCAGGATACTTGAGCAAGAAGGTTGGAAACAAGGGTTTCCAGGACTGAAAGAGGGAAATTCTTAAAAACCTTAGGAAGGGGATTGTTGACTTAGTAAAGTTTGCCAACATAATAATGCTATTAGGAATGATTTCTCTCATCTACCCCTTGGCATCAATTTGTACTCCAAAAAATTTGTTGGAGTCGTTATCCATAGGCTATAGCGAGTCAAGAACTAGAGAAACCTATAAACCCCACCCAAAAATACACATTTTTATATTTTGTGTTCCAAATAAATGCATACATTTTTTGTTGAAGAGAAACAAGAACTAAGGGGGATTTTTTCCTGGAAGTAGGACATGGATTAAATAATCAGGCCAATCATGTGCATCAATTATATGAGGTGGAAAAAATATTCTATAATAGATGCCCCCTAATGTATGAGGTTAGAAGGGAAACTGATGGCCGAAATATATTATATAATCCATGAGTGGAGTGTGCAACACGCCCAGGAAAAATGCATTGAACACTATACCAGAACAAAACTTGTAGAAGAAATCAATTGTGGGACTACACTCTTCCTCAAGTGGGAATACCCATGCTCATGAGTGGTGAAAGCATGGCCATCAAATGATGTACACCACAGGTCCATGAACTATGTATATAAGCAGTGATCATGGCCATGAAAATGAGTACACGATGGATCCATGTCAAAAGAGATCATAGCCACGAACAAATACACAATTGATCTATGTCTCGGAATCATGGGAGAATATCTAGAATCAATAATATGAACAAATAGATCCTCCACAAGTACCTATGTCATGAAAAGGAGTGGTATTGTCCAATACAATTTGGGCAGAAACATAAAATAAGTGATGCTACTACATAACTAAGATCTTTAAAACAAGTCTCCAATGGTATAGGTCTATTGTGATGCTTATATGTTTATTATAATGCACTCATTAATTATCAATCCGGGATTCGTAATCAACAGAGTTACAAGACACCAGTAAGAAAGGTAATTTCTAATGCCATGAGTATAGAATTAAACTAGATTATGTATGCTGGAAACAAATCAAAATAGAAAACTATAATGCACTTTGGTTGTCTTTCACAGATAGGCTATCTACTCCATTATGGCACATGCAAGTATGAGATGGAGTTGGTTTGATAGATCAACTCTGCTATCTGACCCATAACACTAATTATGCAATCCACACTTTTGAAAGGAAATCACACATCAATCATCAAAGAATAACATGGGTAGTTCAATAGTCAATATGTTGGTTCTGTTGTGGTTCACAATGAACTTCACTAGTTCTTATCCAAATAGTTTTGACTATTGCTGCCAACATCTATGATCACTCAAGGAAATCAAATTCATGAGAACAAAAATAGGGCATATGCAAAAACAGAGAAAATAAAGATCTCTAAACATTTATATAATGGAAATCCTAGTCTAAGCTATACTGTTATCATCTAACAGGGTTAAAGATTCAGCTAATTAAATGTTTAAACCAATGAAAACAAATGCTAATGCTAATCTATAAAGAGGCTGACCTTTATTGGGTAGTGGGGCCTTGCCGCTTCAACATGTCAGCTGTTGAAGTCTACAGGAGGCTTGTCTTCAACAGACACATTATTCTTACTCACATTTTAAAACATAAAATCAAACTTTCGTTAACAACTCAGCTCACACTTAATCATAGATAATCAGAATATGGAGATAAAATGACATTCCATTAATCTTTACTCAGAATATGTTTTGTACTATCATATGTTGCTTTACATATTGGAAATATGTTAACTCTCCTCCACTTCCACCATCCTTGCCACGACTATTTAATAGTATTAATCATGAAACACAAGGAGGTGAAGTGATTTGCAAATCAATCAGTTGTTAAGTTCAATCATTTGGTTACATCTTTAGCTTCATCCTCAGGACACAAAGTGCATGAGGATGAGGCAACCAACAAACTATTCTTATCATAGCCTTGCTAAAGCAAATAGACGTCCACCAATTGGCTTAGGCGAGATCTGGAACTTAAATTAGTGTATTAGGCTGTCCCATATTAGTATCGGATCGTAACAGGTAGATGGTATCGGATCATGACAGTGCGCAAAAGGTGGTACCGGATCATGACAATGCGTGGCCGTTGGTACCGGATCACAACAGTGCGTGGCTGTTGGTATCGGATCATAACATATGATATTTTAGTACTAGATGCATTTGGTACCGGATTCAGACAACAACAGTCTTAGTGCGCAGGTATCAGATAGCTGAGCTGGTACAAGAACGTTGGATGTCTAGAGGTCAAAGATTTATATATATGACAAATTGAAGCATTAGTACATAAAATATTTAATTCCCTAACTCGATAAACCACAAAATGCATGAATTAACCATACTTTACCTTATGACCTTATTAATGGAAAATGGTAGCGTTCTTGTCATTCACTCAAGCTTTTGGTAGGCCAAAAAGGTATAGGTGAAGAGCATAATAGGGTAATGGGGATGTCAATTTTAGGTCTCAACATTCCCCCATGCCAAAATCATTGCATGTCCTCATGTAACTGAAAACAAACCCAAAATTTTTCAAAACTTGAGATTGTGTTATTTACTTTGGTGGATCAATGATGTTGATGGTTGAAGCCTCTTCTTTCAGCTCCCTTTTGATGACACTAACCTATTGTAGGAGTCATAATACCTTCTTGAGATTGTTAGAAGTCTCTTCATGGTCGTCTTGAATTTGTTGGCTGGTTGCTTTCAATTGCTCATTTTCCTTTTTGATATACCTGTCCAAGAGTTGATATTCCTTTACTTCTTGTTGGAGTTCTTGATTTTGTTTTTACAGTTCCCTAATCCTTTTCTTCATTTGTTCTTTTGTCAAGGTCTTTGTTGACTCCATCATCACTAGCTGGATACACTCCCTTTCCTCGAATTCCTCCCTCATCCTAAATAAAGTAATAATGGATTGCTCCTCGGTCAAACTAGGGATGTCATCTTGGATTGATAAATCCTCAGAAGGGGAGGTAAGGTCGATTGGATCTTCCTATGTATGAGGATTGGCTATTGTTTTTCCCTTCTTTTCCATGCTCCTTGTGGTTCTTTTACAAGGAGGTACCGGATCAGGGATGCTCACAGGCTTCCTTTTCTTCTTTTCTAATTGTGAAATGGTGACAGGGGGTTGTGCCATAGACTTTTTACTTTTAGTTTCTGAGCTATGCTTCCCTTTCTTCATCATTTTTGTCTGATGACCCTCTTTCTCAATTGCCACCGTTGAAGTCTCCTCAACTAATTTGTTTTTACCTTTTGATTCGAAGCTTTTAAAAGTTTTATTGACTGTGGAAGAGGACCCTATTTTTTCACATTGGCTCACTGCCCTAGATGATGGTGGAGTTGTCTTATCCTTCTTGCTCTTTTTCTCTTGGGGTTCCTTACTTTTCTTTGGAGCATGCTGGGTTTCCTCCACAGGTTTGTTTTCTGTGGGAAGGTGTTGTGTGATAAGGGTTTTCCAACTAATCCTATGTTTCCTAAGTTCATGTAAAACTAGCATTTTAATGAGACCTTGATGGTAAATTCTAGTCTTCTCTATTTTGGAGATGGATTTAACATCTCTTACCATTTTATTCAAACTCATCCATAGAAAATATGGGAAATTTATTTCAGGGCCTCCTTCAAAATGTAGTAGAAGCCTACAATGATAAATAAAGGTCACAACATACCTTCCCTCACAAGTGACAAATCGTTGAAGACTAGTAATCATTGGATGAAATTCTTCCTTGATGTAGTTCCTCGGGATCCCCTTTTTCCAGTCAGGGTGCTGATGATCTTCTTTCAAGAATTGTTGGCACATTTCTTTGTTGATTCCTACACCTTTGAAGTATTTGGCTCCTCTGCTAGGTAGTTCCATGGCCTCCCTTAAGGTTTCTTTGTTGATTATCAGTTGTAGATTGACTATATGTGCAATCTCTCCATCATAGCTTTGAATAAATTCATGAGATATCTTCTCGTGACAGCATGTAAATTTTTCCAGAAACGACATCCACCCCGATCTAGCATATTTTTCTTGACATAATTAAAACTCCTCGATTTCCCTATAAATTTGGAAGACCAGTTCGTGTATACTAACCACCATCGTTATAAGTTGTGAGAAAAGGATTGGGCTGTAGCACAAGGGTTTAGTAAATTGATGAGATAAGGCTTTGGTACCAGAAAGGAGTAGGCTTGGGACTGGAGAAAGCTCACAACAAGGGGGAATATGGTGATTTTGTTGGTAATGCGAATGGTAAGTTTAAGTAAGGATTCCGTAAGGAAAAAATATGACCAGATGAGGCTTATCTAGATGGCTTCGCCACCAGATAAGCCATTTCATTTCTACCCGTTACTGTAATGATGAGGATAAGACGTTGGATGTTCAAGGAATCATTTTGGGATAGGTGATTGGACGTTCGGGTGGTGAATCTAATGTTAGGTCATGGTTCATGATATGAGATAGGTTAATGAATTCCTTAAGGACTAAATATATTCATGGCTTATTATTTCTATACATGCTTCATATTTTGATATGATTTTTGCCCTTAACCATGTTCAAGAGTTATGAGAGGATTGATTAGGTGTAGGCATATGGGTATGAGGGATAGGTGCATGGGTTTAATATTAAGGTCATAAGATCTAGTATATCTTTTCATACTTATTGTAGTTTTATGAGCATAGGAAAATAAATACCATGTTACGTTTGTTTTTACTTTTGTATGATCAATTCTCATAACATGTGCGACTGCTTGTAAATTGTCAGAATTCATCCTTTTAGACTGAAGCTTCTTGAAAACTTGGTACGGGAATATCCTGTACTTATGATATTCTGTGCTTATCTTCATTTGTATTTGGTTCTACAGGGTGATCATGTAAGTCTGGAAAAGAGTTCTGAAGGGGCTCTTTGAGCTTCCCCCATGCCGAAGATGTTGTATATCTGTAGGCAAGAAGATTCAACATTTTATATCATAATGGAGAAAAGATGATAAGAGAAAAAGAAACCAATCAAATTTTTAGAAGTACAGTTTATCACCTATCATATGATCTCATGACAAAAAATGAAATTGCCCTTCTTTTAGTGGATTATTGACAGAGGTAGCATTCAACAATGAAACAGGGGAATATATATATATTTTCTAGAAGAACAGATCCCACCTAACTTTCTTCAGATATTTACTATCATTGGATGTTATAGATAAATTTCACAGTATAAGTAGATTAGACTCCCTAGTTAGGGCTCCACT
>CBVK0100527087.1:0-11984 GCA_900067695.1 Picea abies
GGTTCTAAGGTCTCAACATTCCCTTCTAATGGCTCATTTCTCTTCTTGTTTCGCTCGTTCTTTTCTCGTTCAATCTATATCATCTACTCACTCCTCTCTTGTTTCGCTCATTCTTTTCTCGTTCAATCTATCTCATCTACTCAATCCTCTCTTGTTCCTTTTTACACGGCAATAGAACCATTTGTTGGTTATTGGTTTCCTTTACCATATGAGTTATTGACCCAGGGTTCATGTCTTTCGGGTTTCCAATAAAGCCTCTATGACTATCGGCCCTCCTGGTAAACCAGAAGGAAACACAGTGCACATAATGCACTGTGCAGTCTCACCCAAGATAGCTTTAAATGGGTGATTGTAAGACTCAGGTGTTTACAGCCTAGGAGTGAGTATGAGATAGGGGTTAATTATTCAGATCCATATACTATGAATTGAGATTGCAATCTACTATTACTCATGGGTGCACATTTCTCTTTAACATTTTATTTTCGGAACAACACAATTGTATTCCATAACAATGCATTAACTCATTCATTAAGAATAACAATTAACTGCTAAAAGAAAACAAATATATACATGCATTCATCACATTACACATATATTACCATGGTTCATGCCCTCCTAGGCTACATCCACAAAGATTTGTCTCTAGGATCTTTAATTATGGTAGTTTTGCATCTCCAGCACCTCGCACGTACAGTTCTCCTCAGATTGGTAAGATCTGTATGAGGAAAACTAGATTGCACCAGGCTCCACAGCCTGTGATCTAATCCTTATATCTTCCTTCTCTCCTATGTTCTTAGCTCAACAACTTACAAAAATGGTTCATAACAGTATTACATATTGCATCAACTCGTACATAACTAAGATGGAATACTACAAAAGCTGAACTAACACAAAAGAAAACCAACCTTTTTTATGATACCTATGTATCTATATTTATATATATCAGGCTCTTCAACCATTTACAATCATACTATCAAAAACCTAACCCTACTGATGTTAGGTCTTCCTCCCATGCGTGCATGTTGTTCTTCCTCTAGCTATCGCTTTCCTTGTGCACGCTTTCTTGCATGTGTGTGTTGTTCTTCCTCTCGTTGTTACTTCAATTTCTGCATTCTTTCTTTCCCATGATCATCCTTCTTTCCACTTCATCCTGGTTCCAACAAATTCTAGCGTAATCCACCAAGTGTTGGAAATGCTTTCTTACAGGTCATTGTAATACCCCGCGAGCATGCCTGCATTTGCACTTTTGGTTATGGAGTCTAAAGTGATCCCCAATGATATGTATCACATTTCACGGAAACAAGTGGTTCACTCACAAAATTATGTATACTTAGGCTCCCTCCATCCAACCAAGGCAATCGAGATGAGTAGGCAAGAGTAGTGGAACTATGTCCCCATCTTCTATGCATCTTTGCAGTCCTCAAGGAACATGTTTAACAAGTATGGGGCCTAGATAAGCATAGTGCCCTCCGTGCACTATGTTGCAGCTGTGATGACCCCGGTAGGGACTTTCTCCTTGAGGCACTTCATGAGAAACTTACACGCCATGCGTTTGGTGGACAACCTTGCTACTGCATCACTAATGCACTTAATAATAATTCTTCATGATCCTCTTTATGTGCCATACATCTTTTTCATCTCCTCATCCAGTACCTTCTCCTTTGTCTTGTCATCAAGGAATTACGTGGGACTCTCCCCCTGAGATGACAACCCTGTAATAAAAGCAATGATCTCTACGTCTATCAAGATAGGCTCTTCCACCCATACATATCCTATGTGGGTAACCGCCATCAACTGCTTGACATAGTTATTTACATCATGGCCCCTTCCAAAATGTGGGATATCTAATAGATTTAGAATTCCGGTGTTGGCCAGTCCAGCTGCCCACTGTTTCGGTTGGAAAATTGGATCGTCGAAGGGTCCTATACCCATGTTGTCCAAGTAAACTTGATTTGAAAATTTAGGAAACTTTTCCATGTTAGTCACATAATGGTATGATTAGTGTAGTTTTTCCATGCATCCTAACATGTTAGTCGTGATACGCACCCCTTCTAGAATGCGTAGTAAGACTATGGTTGTTGCAACCTGCCTGCGCAATGATCTTGCTACTAGTTGCTTGCCCTTCCACTGCGGCGGTTGAATCGAGGTTGCAGCCTCCATTGTTCTCTCCTATGTATATGCCTCTGGCCTGCCAATGACATATTACACTATACCCTCATGTTGTTTCTCCAGCACTGTTATTTTTTACCTTTCTGGCGCGGTCACTTATGTCTAGTTTGGGACCATCCCATTAACCCTCGGGGCCTCTTCAGGGTTTTTTAGGGTGCAAAGGATTTCCTATGTCCTTGGCCTGTTGGTTTTGTCCCACTTCCGGCATATCAATATCCATGCCCATTGTTTTTTTTTGTTGTGTCTCCTCCACCACAAGTGTGGATCTCTCTGGTTCAATATTGGGTGAAAGAATTTCTTCCAAGTTGATGAATTTGGTAGACTATGCCAATTCCAGTCGAATTCCATGTGGTTGTTGCAGTGCTCCAAGGTTTCTTCGAGGTCATCTGCAGGCTTGGATCAGCGCACCTAGATTGGGTGGTGCCATGGTGATTAAGATGGTCTATGTTGAGCTAGTTCATTTTGTTACTCCTGCTAACTCACTCTTTGCTTTGTATACTCTATTGCTATGTGATTTCTCAATTCATAATAACCCTTCCATTGCTCGCATGCTTTCCTTATATAGAAATTGTGTGAAACTTCTCGAAGAAGTTACCTGAGCTGCGGTTTAAATGAATTGGCGCTTCCCACGTACCTTCCATTGAATTCCCTTGACATCGATAGTTAGTGTGATTAATGTGACGTCTCATCTATCATTCTTGTCATTCAATTTTGATAGACACTGCCAGTTGGCACCTATTTGCTGTAACCACCATTTTCACAATTTCCACCTTTCTTCTGCTTGTTGGTCCTTTTTCCGGCACGCTAGCTGTTCCAAGTGTGTGTTATGTTGTTTGGCCAGTGTGCATGGACATTTTATTTTCATCACACAACCTCTCCTTTATATGGGTTATGTCTTTCATTGTCCAGTGTGGTAACCCCTCTTTTGTTGTGCGCAGTCCTTTATTGTCTGGTGCTTTTTTCTTTAAGTGCTAGGAGGTCAGTTGTCCCTATACAGCTTCATTCGAGTCCCATTGATCATTCCTATGATTTTTGTTCCTCCCAAATCCTTCAACTGTACAACTCCCCACTCTGTGACAGTCTTTACTTCATATGGTCCCAACCAATGCATTCTAAGTTTTCCTGGGTGTTGCAAATATTTACTATCGTACACCAAAACTAGGTCTCCCTCCTTGAAATGTTTCCTCTTGATATGTCTATCATGCCAAGATTTGTCCCTTGATTTGTGTACCTCTTGGTGAAACCCTTCTAGAATCCTATCTTCTTCCATGATCATCCTCCTTGAAATGTTTCCTCTTGATATGTCTATCATGCCAAGATTTGTCCCTTGATTTGTGTACTCTTGGTGAAACCATGATAGAATCTTGTCTTCCTCGATGATCATCAATTGTCTTAGCCTTTCTTGTATTGCGCCTTGCTCCGTCATGTTTGTAAGTGTCGCTACGCGCAGACTAGGTACCAAAACTTCTAATGGCACCATTGCTTCCTGTCCATGCACCAACTTGAAGGGTGTCTTCCCTATCAATTTTTTACATGTGGTCATGTATGCCCACAATATTGTTGGCATCTTCAAATACCAATCATCCCTATTGACGTTGCAAATCTTTGTCAGTGCATTTTCTAGGATCTTATTAAAAGATTCCCCTATTCCATTTGCTTGAGGATGATATGGTGTACTCTTTTGACGATAAAATTTGAACTCCTCAGTCATAGCCTTAATAGTGTTGTTAATTAAGTGAGTGCCTTGGTCACTCATCAAAATCCTTGGGCATCCATTAAGTGAGTGCCTTGGTCACTCATCAAAATCCTTGGGCATCCAAATCTAGTGATTACTTTCTCAAACAAGAAGTGTGTTGTTGTCTCTGTGCTGCAATATTTTACTGGTGTTTCTTCTTCCCATCTTGTTAAGTATTATGTCACAGTAATAAGATACCTTTCTCTTGACCTTTTTGTTGGTGGTTTAATTGGTCCCACAAATTCTATTTGTCATTTTTCGAATACCTGCAAGGTAAATTCTGGTCTCAAGGGAATCTCATCTCGTCTATTCAGTTTACCAACCCTCTGACATATATCACATCTCTGGAAGTAGTCCTTTGAGTCTCTGTGGACATTCGGCAACCATAGTCCTGCACGCAATATCTTCTACGCAGTATCTTTTTCTGCATAATGTCCTCCTTCTATTTCGTCATGGGCCTTTGCTAAAATCCTAGGTATTTCATGTTCTAGTACACATCTTCTCAAGATGATGTCTGCACCCATATTGTATAAGTGTGTTGCAATCAATTGATAGTATGAAGCTCTGACTACCGAATTTTTCTTCTGCGCAGTGTTGAATCTTGTGGCACGGTCCCTGTACTCAAGTATTGAATGATGTCTCCAAACTATTTATCATCTACTTGGACTGAAAATAACTGTGCATTGAGAAATGTTTCCTCTAGATTCGTAGGTTCTTCTCCATTAGTGATCCTTGACAGGTGATCGGGTCCTGCATTCAACTTCCCTAGTTTTACTATCACTTCGAAGTCAAATTCCTGGAACAATAATAACCATCTACAAATTCTCCCCCCCCAACACTGGCTTGTTGACGATGTGTTTGAGAGATGAATGGTCTATAAATATCTTGAAATGTTTTCCCAATATGTCTGAACTTTTGAAGTGAATAGACCATAACTAAGCCTTCTCTCTCTGTGGTATTGTAGTTATGCTCTGACTCTGACAGTTTTCTGTCAGCAAATGCTATAGGATGATCCAATTCCCCTGCACCTGGTTGTGCCATAATAGCTCCAAGTGTTATGGTTGATGAATCTACATGCACATGAAATGTATTTTCCCAATCTGGGAATACCATTATTGGTGCGGTTACCATTTTCTCTTTTAAAGTGTCCAATCCTCACTGACATTCCTCATTCCACTGAAACTCGTTGTCTTTTCTCAACAATTTCTCCATTGGTGCAGTAATATGTGCATGCACTTTTATGAATTTCCAATAGTATCCCGTGTGTCCCAATGTTTCTCTCAACTAACATACTTATTTTAGTGGTGGTAGATTAACAATTACTGCAATATTGGCAAGATCTACTAGCAATCCTTGTTTGCATAGTATATGGCCCAACAATATTCCAAAGGGTGTTCCAAAAATGCACTTCTTGATGTTTAATGACATCTGACACTACCTGCATCTTTCTAACATCATCCTTAACATATCTACATGGTCTTTCAACAAACTGTAGACTATCCAATCATCCAGATATACCTCTAGAAACTAGTGGATGAATGATTTGAATGCAACTATGACTACTCTGGAAAATGTTGTTGGTGCATTATTCAGTCCAAACATCATGAATGTGTACTCGTAGGACCCCCATTCTGTGGAAAACATGGTCTTGTATCTTTCTTCAGGAGCTATCTTGATCTAATGGTAGCCTGAGAATCCATCGGTGAATGAGTAAGCTTCTTGGCCTCCAACATTCTCCAACACCTCATCTGTGAAAGGAGTAGGGAAAAGGTCATGTAGGAAAGCATAATCTAATTTCCTCAGGTCGACACATATACTTATTCCTCCCTGATTCTTCTCATGAAATACCATAGGGCTTACCCATTCAGATTTCTCTATTGGTTCTATGATTCCAGCCTCCAACATCCTATCAATTTCGGCTTTCACTTTTTTCTTATATATTGGGTTTAATCTATAGGGCCTCTGTCTGATCGGTCTTGCCTTAGATCTGAGAGGTATCTCCATTTCCCCTTTCTCTCCTTCTATTCCTTTCATTTCTGTAAACATTGTTGGGAATAGGTCACCATACTCACGCAGTATCTCTGTTAGGCTTTCCACTGTTTGCTCATCTCGGTATTCTCCAATGCTGGCCATTTTGGGATTTTCAATTGTCCCAATGTTGACTTTGTTCACATTGATTGGCACAAAAAATACTTATGATTGCAGAGGTGGACCTTCCACCTCTCATTCACCTTCAATTTCCACTATTTGAATGTTTCGCGGGTCATCTTCATCTGGTGCTTCTTCCTGCACATGGTAGCATGACAATAATTCTTTTATTGTCTGTCTATTTTATTGTTTCTCTTTTGTCATGAGTTCAACTTCCAGTTCTTTAATGAATATCACCCCTCTGATTCATTAAAGTGTTGAGTCTATGGTGGGGTTCTCATGTTCAAATGAGAAAGTGACTGTAAAATTATGTTGTAACATTGTCCAGTTTGTAGTTACTCTGTGCATTTCCTGGTCTGTATACAATTTTGCTGGAATCCATTCTAATGTGTGAAAAAAATGATGAGACCATTCCTCTAGTGGTTTCATCCTCCATAAAATTCTTCACTTCTCCAAGTGTTATGTTGGTTCCCCCTGTCCATCGTATTTATTCAGTTGGTTGGTTCCCTGTTAATCACCAAATCTAATGCGCAGTAACCGCTTACATTGGTACCAGTCCTTGACTGTTTCTTTGTTTGCACCACACCATCTTGCAGGTGTTTCCTTGAGTACTATATCCAACGCTAAGAGCCTCTGATTTTCTAACACTTCATCTTTGTATCGTGTTAGGAATGCTTCTAAGTTATTCACCCCATGGAAGCTGGGAGGTTCCCTTATCTCCGCACCTACCCATCTTATTGCGTAGTCTATTCTTATGCATCTTCTTATGGAGATTTCGTGTAACCTTTGTTGCTAGTTCTCTAAGCCTGTATCTAAGTCTGGCGTGCATGACGTGATACTTCTCCAACTGAGTACCCCATCTACAGTTGGGTTCACATAATATTTTTCTAGCACGGTTGTTCTGTGCAACTGGTTAATTTCCTCTAGGTCAAAGCAAGTGGGTTCTACAAGCTTTCCCCCTTCTGATGGGTCCAATGGCACAATGAATATGTATTCTCCCGACCCAAATGTAATCTTCCTCATTTTTAAGTTGATTATGGCCTAATTTTCAAACTCCCAATCCAAGCCAAGAAATGTCGGATAAGGTGTTGTGCCATCCACTATATCTATCACTTCAAAATCGGCTTTAGTGCGCACTCCATCCAGATCTACTGTCACCCCTTTTAGTCTTCCAATTGGTAGAACTCTCTGTTGATTGGATAGTTTCAACTGAATATGTGAATATCCTAATGTGGGCTCTCCCATACATTTCCATGTCTTTTTGGGTAACACATTTACTTTGGATCCTAGATCTAGTATAATAACTCCCATGTTGAAATATCCAATGTTGGCGTTCAGTTGGAATTCTCTGCTTGTTCTCCTCCTTGTATGCAAATGATTAATTGTTTTCTATTCTAGATTTCCTTCTACCTCTGTGCTACATATTTCTAGAATATTTTGTAACACTTCAATAGATGATGGATCATTTAGTAGTTTAAGACACGATTGCAAAAATCCCTTAATTGTACTTACTTTTCCTTGTGGCTATGCTTCTTTGGTGTGATCCAGTGATGGAGGCATCTCATATGCTGGTACTTCCTTAGTATGTTGCACAACTGATGTCAATGCCATGTTTGGATTCAAGAATTAATGTATGGCCTACTTGAATATATCCTTTTCGTTCTATGCATCAAATTGCTTCTTCGGTTCGGCACTCTTCTTCACCCATTGGTGTTTTGTTGGATATTGTCTTATTACATCGTTTCCTATATTAGCTCCTCCCTGTGTAACTATGTTGATGTTTCTTCCATCATCCATTGTTTCCATCAAAATCCATTGAACATTCTTATTGTTCTGATTTCTCTTTTCCTATATCTTCCCCAATAGTGTAGGACATTCTTCTGTGTCATGATATGATGCGCGAAAATACATACATGTTGCAAGTGCAAGTGGACATTCTCTTGCATAGTGTCCAGGTTGTTGACAGTTGTGGCATACAACTAGTCCTCTGCCTCTTTCAAAGCCTCCTCTTCTTCTACCTTTGTAGCCAGCTCGGTCTCCTTGTGGTGCATTGTACTGAGGCACCTGGTTATATTGCATGATATTATAGTGTGGTTGCACGGTATTATATTCACGGTATTATATTACGGTTGTGCAATGTTATATTGTTGCTATGTAGTGTTATACAGGGATGGTGCTCGGTTAAACTGTGGTGCATCTTGATCGGTCATCATTTATGCCTTCACCCTATAAGCATATGATGTTCTTTCCCTCATCAGGTCCATGGTCCTGCAATCCTTGTCATCATGGCCTACTGACTTGAAAAAGTTGCAATATGAGCTCTTAGGTATTGTCTGGTACTTCTGCATCATTGGGTAGTGATATGGATCATGCCCCTATTTCTTATAGATCTCACACCATAGTCCTCCTATTGGAAACGGGTTTGGCATTCTTGTTTCCATGTATTGCGCGAATGTTGGACATTCATTCTTATGGTGTCCTTCAGTCCTACATGTGGTACACCAAACGACTTATGTTTTTTCCCTACCTTTGTTCTGGTTTAGTTGGAATGTTAAGTTATTTAGATCCTCCTTCAGCTCCTCTATGGTGGGATCTGTCTTCTAATATTGGTTCTCTTCCAGTTGTAGGGCTTCCTGTAGAGCCTCTGCCTAGGTTTGAAACTTCTATTGTCGCAAAGGGTATTTCAAGTATGGTAGCAGTAAATTGAAAAACAAATGCCTATGTTGCATATCTGTTATGACATACTTTAGCTTTCCCTTCAATTGTTTGAATCTTTGGTCAATCTCCCATACATATTCTCCTGGTTTATGTCTAATATCTATCATCTCATTCATATATTGATCCTCTGAACTAGGTTTCTGGAATTCATTTATCAATATCTTTTTGATATCTCCAATCATTTTGGTTGTTCCTAGCAGACTATTTGTTGCTAAACTCATGTACCAATCCAGTGTGCAGTCTCTTAGCGTGATAGCTAACTACGCAATTTTAGTGTCCTCGTCTATGATCTATTTTGATTCCTAGATATTTTCACAAATAAACAAGTGTTTCTCAGGGTCTTCCGACACCTTTCCTTTGAATTCTGGTAACCTTATGGTGGGATCATGTCCTGTCATCCTAAATGTTGAACTACTTCCTCCACGTGGTATAGATACTTGACTAATGCTTCCTGAACTTGCTCCTCCAATTGTTTCTCCTTGTGTATATGTACTTCTTGATGTCTTCCTTCTCCCGAAATTCGGTTGTCTAAATGGTGGTGTTATTCTTGGTGTATTAGTTGCACATGGGTTTATGGGTTACACACTGACAATGATATGGATAGGAGTGCTTCCTTATATTCCCGCTCTTGGACCTCTCGTATTTCTCTCATATGTTGCACACAGTATTTCCTCAATCTGCTCCGCGGCTCGAAGATCTTCTGCCTCTTCTTCATGACTTGCCAAGCCCTCCCTTGCGGCTACAACTCTCTTCTTGGTGTTCATCTTATATTGGTAGGGTACTTCATTGTGCGTTCTTCCATCTATTTCCATGATCTACTTGATTTGGTCTTCATTCATCATAATTGGGTCCAAGGCCTCATCCTTCTTTCCTTTATCTATTTCTCCCTCCATTTCTCTTTCTCCTGTCAGCGCTTCCCCCCATCCCCCATGCACGCAGGAAATTTCTAGTTGTCTGTCGCCATTGTCATTACACCTTTGTTATATAGTAATATCTTAATAGAAGTATATAAAGATCTAATATACCTACCTTGAGGTCCCTTCAAGAAATATTTCTCTGTTGTGTTGTAAGAATTGGTTGTATCTACTACAAATTCTATGATAAATCCTTCAGCAATGTTGTCTAACCAGAAATCTACTACACGCGTAAATTTATTATCAACTTGTTGTAACTGCACGATCTCTACAGGTTTCTACTCTAGTTGTCTGATCTGATTTGTAGGATGGTTGTCTTTCAACCTTTTTATCCACTCTTGCAACACATGTGGGAAATCACAAAAAAACACTTCATGCAAGTCGTTGAATACATACTTGTCTAGATATTTGAGTGGTGTCAACTTCGAGTTTTTGTTATCTTTCTGCGCGAACTACAACTCCTTTGTTTTCAACCAACTCTCTATCTTTGCCTTCATTGGATTCCATGGTCTCAACATCCCCTTTTATATTCTCATTCTTTCAATGTCTTTTTGTACGACCTGGCATTCTTTTGACGTGTCTTCCACAAATCTCATTCACTCAATCCCCTCATGTTCCAACCATCCAGCAACAGAACCATTTGTTGGATTTTTACTACTCTTCTACTTTATCATCTATCTGTCATGATCCTACCTTACTGTCATAGATTGAACTAGGTTCAGATTTAATAAGCTCCCAACAAAATCCCTTTAAAACTATCGGCCCCTCTGGTGAACCAGAAGGCAACGCAACACACATAGTCTGTTGTGCAGTCTCACCCAAGATAGCTTGATGGGTGGCTGCAATACCCAGGTGTTTGCAACCTGGGAATGACTGGATATTTTTGGTTTTATCTTGTAATCTTTATTTGTTCAGCCTAACCTTTGATTATAGAAATCATTCCATTCATGCATGTGAAATATTAGATCTAACTAGTCATTTTATTCATCCATCTAGCATTCAACACTTAACAACAATAGAGACGCATATATTCAATCACATAACACAAGTGTTACCATGGTTCACCCCCTCCTGGGCTACGTCCACAAAGATATGGCTCTCAATCTCTTTATGGTTCAATAATATTTCATGTTGCACGTGCTTACAATCTTGGATCTTACACGCTCAACAGGATTCTCGATCCCTGCGAGGCTGACTAGATCGCACCAGGCTCCTCAGTCTACGATCTAACCCTCAAGATCGAGTCACTCATTGTTTTTATAGCTCAACAACTTACTGACTAGTACTGTTCCTACAAGTCTCTTCCATCTCTTGTCCTCTCCTTCTCTTTGCCAGTCCTTCTCTCTAACACACCCTCTCTCTGCCACACCTTAGTACTATTTATTTATACCCTTGTCTCATCAGCCATTACAATACATTGGAAAAACCCTAACCCTAGCATCATTAGGTATTCCTTGCATGCACGCCTCACATGCTTCCCTAGCACGTGTTGCTTTTCCTTCTAGCTGTCCTTTCTTCCTTTCATGCTTCTTTTCCCAAAAATAACCTTCTCTCTTGACTAGATCTGCATCCAACAATGCACAGTCCCCAACTATCACTACTAATACTACCACATCTCAGAGCAATGCTCCAACGGCCCACTCAACCAGGAAAGTTATCAACACTAGTTCCAAATGCAAAAGAGAAAAGAATCCCCCATTGGAAAAATCGATAGCTTGCAGAAGCTTCCTCTGAGAAAAAAAAGGAAAATTGTTGTATAAGAAGAAGAAGATCACCGCATAGAAAGTGGCACAAACAACTTCTCCCTTGAATACATGGAGCTCGAGGAGAATATCGAGAATATGTTTCCCACAATGGACTAGCCAGGGAACATGGCCCATCATAATTCATCATTGGAAATCATTGTGAATGAGACCTTCGATGAGGAAGAGTCATTTTCTTTGTAGAGAGTTGTCTTTGACGGGGAACACAAGAAATTGATTATTGAGAAATGTGATATGAAGAATAATAAAGGAAAATATCGTTTATAGGTTCACCTATAATGTCCCCACTTTGGGTCATCATCACAGGGCAGAGATTTATGATGACCAGAGTAGCCAAATGGATGCTAGATCGAGTACAGGGGTATTTGAGAGGCATTGTGGGGTCCAGATTGCATTGATGATCATATTCCATCATTATGAGCCATTCCGCACAGGTTGGCTTTGGTTTCATTGCATTCCAACGATTTCCATGATTTTGACTATTTTGAGCTATAAGTTAATGGAATTCACTGAAGAGGTCATTTTGGGCACATTACT